>JAVTVY010015496.1:0-63219 GCA_036873755.1 Hanleya hanleyi
GAACAATAGGCGATAGCCATATCTGATCGTTCGAATGACCCACGCTTCCGTCCTGATCCTTATCCAGTTCCTCCAAAACAACTGGAGCCTTCCCCCTACCGGAAGGTCTAGTTGCTGGGGAACTGGAAACGTTATGTCTCGGTGTTCCCGCCATACCGGAAGCCACCCGGTACGGCCCGAGACATCAGGAATCCTTCTTTGACTGCTTAGATTTCCCTTTACCCTGCTTCTTATGGCCATAGGTAGATACTCTAGGCTCTAAAGAAGCAGGCGCTTGGCTTTGCTGTTGGCCGGAAGCACCCTTATTAGCCTTGGAACTAGGCGGGTTCTTCTTAGCCTTCTTCGCCTTTGGACCCGACCCGGAAGCCATAGGTCTCTTAGACGAAGCACCGGAAGCAACTGACCTGTCATGCTCTATACGATCCATTTCAGGTCGAACTTCGGCAACAGCATCACCAAACAGTAAAGAAGGAGCCGTAGATGTCTCTATTAGACTCCTCTTTACAGCTTCCGGTGTGTAACTATGCATAAAAGGAATGAAGGCCTCTCTCCTTAAATACACTAGCATAGAAGATAGGTAGGCATTGTGTACCAGTAAATCTTCTACAGCACCGGAAGCAATCTTCTGGTAGTCAAGAACGAGGTTTATACCCTCCTGTAACTGTTCTTGACTGTCCGCGCCCGACAGCGAGAATAAACCATCCTTTATGGCTTTAAGAAACCAATCGAGGTGATTCGTAATCGCCACTCCTTGTCGAGCAGTTTCCTCAAGTACTGCGGCCTGTTTGTTCGTGCAAGGAACATCTGGATTACTAGGCACTTTAGTATTGCTAGGGCATAAATACTGAAAGTCGCCGTTCACCTCTGCAGACTGGAAGCTAAACAGTGAGTTATGTACGCCGTAACTTCGTATGTTTGGCTTCTGTACTGGGAACGGACCAGAAGATCCTGCAGGGCGGAAGCGAGCTTTTGGTCTCAACCTTATAGCACGTTCCTCCTGCGAAGTGGGTTCTGCTAAAGTTCTATGGAACAAGTGGCAAATAGAATGAATAGCAGTTGAGGCCGGAAGCGTGGTAGCCGACCTCGTAACCGGTTTGACTCTCCTGATTCAGTTTCAATATCCCCCGCATGTGGGACCGGAAGCTGCATATCAGGAATTAAGTCATAGATGCCGGAAATAAGCTCATAATATTTCCTAGCATCCGGATCAGTATTGGTAGGTTCATTCAATTCAGATCTACCGTACTGGTCCCTATCCACTTCCATAGCTTCCGGGGCTTCCGGGGCTTCCTGCCAGGAGGGAGTATTGGAAGGGATAGACCTCGACAAATTAGCTTCCGGTTTCCTAGACTGTTCAGTCACAAGCGGAAGCAGTGGCGTACTACTCCGGAATTGACTGGTCATCATCTCTCTCAATTCCTTCATTTCCTCACGTTGCTGTTCCATACCGTGCAGTATGGCAGCCAATGTGGGATCAGTCACTTGAGAGTGGACCGGAAGCAAGGCCTGACGAGGTGTGTTCACACTCAAGGACCTTCCAGGTGGACGTGAGCACGGCCACTGTAAAGGTGAGTGAACTGGCATACGAGGTCGTAAACCGGAAGCACGTATAGGAGGACGCATCATACGTAATAATCCCGGTCCCGTACCACGAACACCCCCGGAAACAGATATCTGACCTAAGCCACGCAAGGGCGAAGGTAGACCAGCAACCGGATGCCGCATAATTTGATCTGATCTGATCGAGGGTTCTTGATAACGCAACTCAGAAACAGGCAAAAAATTTGACATATCATAGGTACCTGAATACATACCATACTGCCGTTGTTGCGGGAACCTTAATCTCTGGTGGCCCAGAAGGCTCGTAGATACAAACGTCTCGGCAGGGGGACGAGGAAGGCCACCAGAGTAACCGGAAGCAGGTTGGGAAAATTCAGACAAACCGGAAGCAACAGTTAAAGTCGTAACTGAGCGACCGGGAAGTCCAGGCCCCGACAGCGTCGAGGAAGGTATTTCCCCAACCCCGGACCCAAATGAAAACTTAACATTAGGTCCCTCACTAGTGCTGCCTAAGTTTTCGTAGTCATAAGTTGACTCCGATCGAGAGATCGGAGTCCCCTGGCTTTCCCACGCTAAGCCTGGGTCCGTCACCGATTTCCCTTCCTCGCCGTATCCAGGCGTCCGCTCAATTGGAATCTCCACGTCCACAGTCGTCGTAGTGCCAGACTCAAATCTTCGATTATCCCTTCCACCTGTACCAACCGGGTCGGTGTCTTACCTGACTGACCCTTCGCCTGGTCTGAAATGGAAGCATCGTGAGCGGGGGGGGGCGTTTGTTTATCTTTATTTACGTTCAATAGGCTGACTAACGTAGACCCAGCTACAGAACTAACAAGCCCCCTAGACTCCTCACCTACGCTAGTATGAGGAGACTGCTACATATGTCTCGTTGGCGAGATTGGTAGGCCTAACAACATAATTCCCCTCATTAGCTGCCAGAGAACCGGCTAGATACACCTGGAATATGCCGGGCGCCCACACAATACACTCTTCACAGGCCGTGTCCCATGTACAGATTCTTCCCTGGCGGCATGGCGGACACGTTGAGTGAAGGTCATAACTAGGCTTGTCACCTCCACAAGACATGCATGACATTTGAGACATATTTTGAGCCATTTTTACGCTGATAACTTATAGAATACTTCCCAAAGGACTTCTTGTAGGAAATCAGACATCTGAGGTAATCCAACTGTGAGTAGTTTCGCTAGAAAAGGCACTTTTTCACGGAGTTGACAATGTTTACTTCCAGCCCTACGAAGCAGTAGAACAAGAAGGAAGTGGAATTGTGGGTAGCTATGCTATCAGGTGACTAGCAGGGGAGATAACTGTGTCATTTAAATTCTTACTGTGGTATTTCATGTAGACAAGAAATGCAAAGAGTGGAAGTGAGGTAAGTTTTCAGCGCAAATAACATAAAAATTAAGCGATATTGAAAGCGTTTCGTTTACTATAATCGTTTTGTTTACATTTCGTTCCGTTCGCGTTTCGTTAGGTCAAACTAAACGAAAATAACCGGACACCGAACGCTTTTACCCCTGTAGCACTTCGGGTACTGTTGGAATATTTGGAAACTAAATTTACCAAACGTATACGATCGTAGGAATTCTCAACAATGGATATATACCTGTACCTTGACAGAAAATTTGACACAAAATATCTCGTGAATTCGTCAGATTTCTCAAGGAATCGGATGCCACTTCAAGGTATTTGAACATTTGCAAATGTCGGCCAATTTTCTCACAGATGTCTTCTCGGAACATAGTTTTATTTCGTTATATTTATGCCCCCCCTCTAACTAGAGGGGGGGCATATAGCGATCGCTTTGTCCGTCCGTCCGTCTGTCTGTCCGTCCGTCCGTCCGAATTTCTTGTCTGCGCGATATCTCGGTTAATAATTGATGGACAGGATTGAAACTTGCATGGAATGTGGCCAGTGGCTCATAGTTGTGCAGCGTATAGTTTTTTCCAAGTTCCGGTATCATTTTCAAGAGTTATGGCCCTTTTTCTGAAATCTCTCTGAATGGGACTTGTCCGGGCTGGATCTTGGTTAATATTGTATGAACAAGTATGAAATTTGCATGACATGTGGTCAGTGCCCCACAGTTGTGCAGCGAAAAGTTTCTCCCCGTTCCGCCTATATTTTCAAGAGTTATGGCCCTTTGTTCCTGAAATCTCCGTGAATTGGGACTTGTCTGGGCTGGATCTTGGTTAATATCATGGACAATTATGAAATTTGCAGGGTATGTGGTCAGTGCCCTGTAGTTGTGCAGCGTGAAGTTTTTTCGCGTTTCGCATATATTTCAAGAGTTATGGCCCTTTGTTCATCAAGTCTTTGTGAATTGGTACTTGTCCAGGCTGCATCTCGGTTAATATTGTATGGACAAGTATGGAATTTGCAGGATATGTGGTGAGTGCCCTGTAGTTGTGCAGTGTGAAGTTTCTCCGCATTTCGCTAATATTTCAAGAGTTGTGGCCCTTTTGTTCTTGAAATCTTTGTGAATTGTGACGTCCGGGCTGGATCTCGGTTAATATTGTATGGACAATTATGGAATTTGCATGATCAGGGGTCGAAATATTCAAAATAATTTACCTGTCATACGAGACAGGTGACCAAAATGATTACCTGTCACCTTTAAGAATTACCTGAACATGCAAACGTTGAAATTGTCACATACATGTAACTCGAGATTAATGACAAATTTAGATGTTGCAAAACACTAATAAATTAACGACACCTTGTTAACTTGCACTTATTAGCAGGTGTTTTGAATGAATTTTGTTGAAGGTATATTTTGAACACCAAAACAAAATTATTCTCTACCTGTCAATAGAGACAGGTACTTTATTTCTCTACCTGTCTCTTTCAAAAGTTACCTGTCAGAGACAGGCAGACAGGTGTAAATTTCGACCCCTGATGATATGTGGTCAGTACCCCATAGTTGTGCAGCGTGAATTTTCTCTGCTTTCGGTTATATTTTCAAGAGTTATGGCCTTTTGTTCATCAAACCTAAATGAATGGGATATATTTATTTGTCCAAAGCACATTCCAAAGTAGATCACATAGGTCCTGAAGAATGAAATTGCCCCAAAAAGAGTGAATTGGATGCAAAATTCAAAGTTCACGATCGCTTTATAATTTCACCACAATATACTCCCAAGGAATGTGGGTCTCATAACCAGGTAACATTTTTGAATTTGGCGAAAGTTCCGGGTGGAATATGTACACGTATTATGCGAGGCATGCCGAAAAAGGTGACTGAAACAGAATTTTTATAATTAGCCAAATTAGGCATCCACAGACCAATACAAAACAGAACAATGGTGGAGCAGTGTCGGATTAAAGCGGAAGGGGGGGGGGGCATACAATTGAGCAATCTCTGATTGCTTCCTTGCTGCGTTTTCATTCAATACGAACATGCTTTATATGGCGGATTCCACGAAAAAGTGTACCACTTTCCGTCAAATTGTCTGTCTCACCGGAAAATGACGTTTGCAACATTAAAAATGTTAAAATACTGACTGTGTCTTATACTGTGTTCGCTAAACCCAAAAATGTTGTGTAATGTATGCATATCTGAGTATAAACAGTTTTACATTGCACATTTCTTATCTGCAGTATAATAGAGAGACAGAAATGTAAATGTTTCTAATGTCATTTGTTCTAATGTCATATGTCTGTCCAACTTTTTTAACAATATTCACCACAAAACAAATGTCAATTAAATTAATCAATTAAAGATTTACAGTGGTACTAGCTTGACCTTATTGAGATATATGTACCATTGCCAGTGTATAAAATACCAATACATCGATACTATGAGCGTTTGAAAATCGTTTCTAGTGTCATGTCTGTCCAACTCCCTTGACAGAAATGACATTAGAACAAATTTGAAAAGGCTCAATATTACAGCATGGGCGATGACAAACACTGAAAATGGTACAGATACATCAATATGCTTGGCCTAATTCCACTGAGCATATATGCAAGTGCTTCTGTTTGAAGAAATTTCTTGTACATATACGAAATAGATGTTACTAATGTCATTTGTGTTTTGTTCCGCTAAACTAAAAACTGTACAAATAATTCATAGGGGCACTTGTTTATTTTCATCTTATGCAATTCATTGACACATTTTAGATAATAAGGTACAGGGAACTGTGTTTGTTTATGATGTTTTCAAAGGTATTGGTGTTTCTAATGTCATAATCCGTCAAGGACAGACAGAAATGGGAGTTAGTGGTACAGTTTTGCGTGGAATCCGCCATATATAATCGGATAGATAGTGATCTTATCTTTCGATATATGTATGGTTTATGTGATATTTCTTCCTGAATAGACCAGGAAAATAAGAATTCCAACAGCAGTGTATACGGCCGACTTCATTAGGAAATTTTCGCGATTTTATCTTTTATCTGCGTTTTCAAACAACGATATTGAAATAATTTTTCTGCTGAAATCCAAATTTCGGAAATTGTTACGTGAGAAATAAGCTTCGTGAACATATAGGACTTTAATTACATTTGACAATGCTTAGATATGAAAATTCTAGTTTTTGCATTAAAGCTTCCCTTCTATTACAAACCTCCATTATTCTCCTCTGGAGATCTCATTTGCAAAAGAGCTAAAAGATCCTGGGTTACCCAGGCAACGTGTTCATGCATGCGCCCATTGATTTTTCCCCTGACAGCTATGTTTTGCGCCATATCCGCGGGTTTAGACATTCCCAGAGAAGCACAGCTGCAGTCTGGCGACGGCCCTAAGAAAATATCGTTCCAGCAAATTTAATCTCATAATTGAACGTTCTGTTTACCTTTCACTTTGAACTTCCTTATAGTGGAACAGTCTGGTGGCAGAAATGAGCCCAGTTAACATCAGGGAGTGAGGACATTCATCTTGGCAATGCAGAGCTAAAGGAAGGAGACAAAATTGTCACTGTCATAAATGTCTCGCGATCGGAAAAAAAACGTGTGTTCAAATTCTCCAATGCCTGGAAAATGGAGAGACTGGTTGGAATATATGACGACGAGTGTATGGTGAAAAAAGTTTCAGTAGGAGTGACAAGCTGAAGTACCAGGGTGACAAGTAATAAAAATAGTTACCTGTCACAGTGACAAGTAATTCTCAAAAAACATTTCGACCCCTGCAGTGCTGTGTTGGATTACTGTTGGATGGGCAAGTCCCGTGTGTTATTCTGCTGGATAGACCAGTCCCATGTGAGATTACTGCTGGATAGTCCAGTCCCAGGTGGGATTATTGCTGGATAGAACAGTCCTGTCTGGGATTACTTCGAGTATTGTATGGGATTACTGCTGCATAGGCAGTCAAGTGTGGGATTACTGCTGCAGAGGGCAATCACATGTGAGATTACTGCTGGGAAGGCCAGTCCCGTGTGGGATTACTGCTAGATAGGCTAACCCTGTGTGGGATTTCATCGGGATAGGTCAGTCTCATGTAAGATTATGGTTGTATAGGCCAGTGGGATTACTGCTGCATATTGCAGTCCAGTGTGGGATTACTTTTGGAGAAAGGTCAGTCCTGTGTGAGATTACTGCTGGATAGGCCAGTCCCCTGTGGGATTACTGCTGGATAGTCCATTCCCAAGTGGGACTACTGTTGGATAGGTCAGTCCTGTGTGGTATTACTGCTGGATAGTGGAGTCCCATATCGGATTACTGCTGGATAGGTCAGTCAGGTGTGGTATTACTGCTGGATAGGCCAGTGCCATTTGGGATTACTGCTGCATAAGTCAGTCCTGTGTGGGATTACTGCTGCATAGGCAGTCCAGTGTGAGATAACTGCTGCATACAGCAATCCCATGCTGTGTGGGACTACTGCTGCATATTGCAGTCTAGTGTGAGATTACTTTCGGATAGGTCAGTCCTGTGTAAGATTACTGCTGGATAGGCCAGTCCCAAGTGAGATTACTGCTGGATAGGCCAGTCCTGTCTGAGATTACAGCTGGATAGGTGAGTCTCGTATGAGATTACTGCTGCATGCCCGGCTATAGAAATTCCAGGGTTTATGTCCATGGTCGACTATAAATCCATGGAAATAGAATGGAATTCCAGGAATTATGCTGGAAACCATGGGCAATGGAAATGGTCACAGTATTCTGGACCCTGACAACTATGGACAGTGTCCATGGACAGTGTCCATGGACAGTATGGACAATGTCCATGGACAGCATGGATGATGTCCATGGACACCATGGAATTACAGGAATTCACCACTTCTTCAGCATAATCAAAATAGGCTGGAAAAAGCATGAAAATTGTGGACTGAAAAATGAGTGTGGGCTTAAAAACTGTTTCTTATTTTAATAAAATGGGCAGTAAATTTATCAATCTAGGAAACCAAGACGGTAAATCGGCGAAGAACCGTCTAGTCAGGTAACACCGAAAAATGTGTGACCTGTTTATTGTTATTCTCTGAGATCTCCTATAACAATCCATTGACAACAATTCTGCTTATTTGATTTGAACTTTATTGCCATTTGGTTCACATATCTTTACAATCTTTGATATTTGGTTCCTACACCATGTAAGAATCATGAGACAATGCATACAATAGCCAAGTCTGGGGACAACAATCTGTCTAGACTTGTGCCTTTTCAGCGACACAAACACCCAGAAAATAGCTTCCTACATTAAGTATCGACCTGATATTTCCATCTCCCGACAAACCAGACTATTCGGAAGGAATATGTGCAGACTTTTCTGGAGAAGAACATTTACCATGAACCATGTCTGGGCCTTATTCTTATTCGGATAGCTTAACCTTATTTGCATAGCTTCCTACCACACTAGATTGTTTAATATGGTCCACAATTCTAATTGCAAGGGGCATTACACTTTTATTTCAGCAGTGACCTGCACAATCTTTCTCACTAATTTCACCAACTTTAGTAATATCAGACGGTGGTATGTTAATTTGACATAAAGACCGAACTGCCCAAATTTCAAATATGAATCATCCTTAACCCTGCCTATATTGATCCAAACATGTACTTGTAAAAATTGGTAACAAGATTTGTCATCACTAGTGTCGTAGAGAAACACCTACTGCGATAGAAAGCTAAAATATCCCCCGTTAAAATTGTCCCTCCACCACCTGAATAAACGTCCTTGCTCAATCAGTCCCAACCCTTATCTGACGATATCAAAGCATGCACGAAGATTCCTAGCTTCAGGCCTAAACCGGTTTGGAGTAGTTATAGTAACCCGAATGAGGCAATCTCCTGGCATGTACGATTTACTTCGAGGTAACGGGGCTAGCAGTTTGGATCGTAAAGCTATCTCTGCAACACCCCTCCCGTTTTCTTTTTGGCGAAGATCTTACTTTGCCCTAATAGAACCCTTCGCTATCCCAGGCAACCGCCTTTGCAGCCCTGACAACAAGTACTAAAATACGAGACAAAGACGTGAATTCTCCATGTTATATCATGTCAAAATGCGTACAAAATTACACTGCTCTCTAAAAGCACCCAACTTCAATAAAATGATAACCCCCCACTATTCCAGACTCATTAACAGACTGTCCATAATTACACCCAAACCCACTAAAATCTCACTCAAATATCATCCTCATGGGACTGATCACTTTATTTCTCAAAATATAATCCTTAGGCCAGCCTACCAGCTTTACGGCCCCAATAAATACAATCAGCTGCATGGGACTGCTCACTTTAATTCTTAAAATATACGATTATAAAAATATAATCCGTATGCCAGCCTACCAGCTACCTGGCCGCAATAAATACGAGAACATCATCCAACCCACGACTGGTATCCAGACTATAAATTGGCAGGCCAGCTAAATGGCCGCAATAAGCACCTGTCCGTCATACAATCCACTACTGGAACAAGCCTCTAACAGGGTTTGCACAGCTGGGAAAGATCAAAATTCCAGGGCATTTCCAGGACAAAGTTGCATGCATGATTACCCAAATTGTACTTAATAAAAAAAAAAAACCCCAAAAATAAATCATTCTTTTCTGATCATTATTGTATTGTATTTACATGTAATCATTCCTGTTCATACAAAGTCCACTGATATGTATTGATAAATGGTTGAGCAATATATAAACCTGAGGAACAAAAGAGTATTTTTACTCTTGAAAAATTTTGAAACATAATTTCATTCAGTCTTGGATAAAAAAAATTAAAGACTGGTGTGCACTACTGAATGAGAAGCTCATACATTACATACTGTGTGATCTCCAGTTATTTTCAGTCAAATGTATTTGCTCCCAACGCAATGTATAGAGGTTATCTATCCTTGATTATCTCCCCTGTTGTCACCAGGAAGTATGAAATACACGTGGAATATGGCTCCGTTTTCGGCTTGAAATATTTGTCACTAAAACGAACAATTCATTCAGAGATAGAGATTCTAATCTAAAGGACAACGGATGGGTAAATAATCGTACAAATTAAATCTTAAAACGATATTATGCCTGAATCGGCCGTGGAAGAGCCAAAGAAAGATGTGATAGTTCGGTTACTCCGCATATTTTGTCGCTCACGCTGATAGCAGGATTCGTGCTTTGCACCTTTCGTGTGACTTTTCACGGCACTTTCCCCCATATTTCCAACATCGAACGTGTTTTGCTAATACTGTTATGTGGAAATGGAATAGGTCTTTGGATTATGGACGCGGATATTCTCTAATGGACGACAGTTGGATTATGAACGACGGACTAGACGCTTGTAATTCGCTCTGTGCAAAGGCTCCTTGAGGTGCCAGTCCCGGTAGTCCGGATGACTCGGCCACGAAGAATTAAAATGACAAAGGCGTGACATAAGGTCATTCTTCACATTTCTCTCTCAGATTAATGATCGGAGGTTTCCGTGAATATCCGTCACCATGGGAGCCCAGTGACGGATGTCTCAATACGATATTTGATTGGCCAAGAAGTTTTACTATATTTACTACGAATGTTTATGAATGAATTGGCGCGTCAGTGAACTGGGGAATCCCCCGACAGCGATGACCGATCGTTGGAGTGAGCATTTGCCGACGCAGCCCTCGAAATTTGGCGTAACCGAAACGATCGGTTACGTGTCGGTTACGTGGTTGTAAATTCTGCAGAACGAATAATCGGTTACGTAAAAAATCAACTTGCACTACGGTATGACGAGTGCCATTGAAAATGTCTGGGCGACCGGCCCAGTGACAGTCATCAATCGTTGCCTTACCGGTCTATATTTCTCCTCTATGGTATCTTCGAATCATGCTTCGGAGTTTATACACGTTTTTATTAATGGAATTAGTATCATGAACGTGTGATTTTGCATCAGAAAGAAATAAAAACACGGAGGTTCGAAACGAAAAAAACTGACATTCTAATGGCGCAAAACAAGGGTTATGTGTAACCCGGCAGCTCGCCTTTTGGGTATTCAATAACATGCAGCTTCACATAAAGATCGAGCCCTTCAGGTTGCACATCACTGGCAATGACAATACATATTGCAATAAAAATTTGACTTCTTGGTCAGTGATGTTGAAGTTGGATTGAAACATGAACTATATTATAAAACTTGAAATAAAGATTACCTTTTTTTCCAAAAGTAAGCTTATACATGTCATTATGAATACATGTACAATTGAAATTTGGTCTGAGATGTGGGTGTGAAATGCTTGGACAAATATGGTTCGTGCAAAAGCTTGAGGTTAAATCATGATGAGGAATGGAATTCGATACCAAAATTGAAGGAAATGGTTCTTCATTAAAGGTGACATAAAATTCCAAACCACCAGGGGTTAATATTGTACTTCTGAAATGAAATAATGTCATTAAACTATTAGTATTTACTATAAAGGAATATATTGTAGTTGATTTGATGTGTTTGTGTATATGTAACAGGTCGATAGTTGGTGTAAGAACGCATTGTTGAGGCTTTTGTTGAGGCTTTTGTGCAGCTGAAAAGGGTCACGTCTAGACACATTGTTGAGCTCAGACAGGCTATTGTAGGCTTTGTCTTGTGCGTTCTTACACCAAGTTTTAACCTACAATACATTGTACACTGCATCGCCTACCTAATAGGTTAGTATCACATATAAGAGATATATGCAGCTTCGCAAAAAGATCGAGCCCTTCAGGATGGCACATCATTTGAGGTTGCACATCATTGGCAATGCACATCATTTAAAATAATAAATTTATTAAGAAATATGATTTCTATATTTAGTGATATTGAGGTTGGATTGAAGGAGGAACTATATTATATAACTAGCAATAAAGATTACCTTTTTTCCAAAAGTAAGCCTACACATCCCATTGCATAGATCTGATGAATACATGTTCATGTATAGTTAGGAACAATAGGCGTGCAATTTTGAGCACATTCTTGGTGTAACTTTGTGTGATGATATATGAACAAACAAAGCTAATAACAGTGCAATAGTAGAACTAAATCTATCATTTCCAGCATGCAATGGGACACTTGTACTGTAGTAAACCTTCACATTCGTATGCAAATAAAAGAATGCAATGACAACTGTGTCCAATCATACTGTAATGCTCCATAATAATGTGCACGGGTAAAGACTGAGCTCACAAACTGATTCAAACTCACTTTTAATTAATATAGTAAGTTAAATGTGTGGACACAGATATGGTTGTGCAAAAGCTTCAGGGTCAACGAGAATTTGATAACAAAATTTAAGGAAATGGCGTCCTTCATTTAAGGCGACACAAAATTAAAATCTAACAGGGGTTCGGTACTGCGGGATTCCCCCGCCAGTTATTTTGATATTGTACTTCTGAAATAAAATAATGTCACCAGACTATTAGTAAATACTATAAAGGAATATACTATATGTGATTTGGTATGTATGACTGTATATACAATGTACACTACATCTCATGCCTAATAAGAAGTCAAAATTATTCAAAAGTCAAAAGTCCAGCCTAAACAGAAAAGATTAACCCAGAAAACTTTCTAAGTCCAGCCTAAACATAAAAGTCTAACCGGACACCGACACCAACACCGACACCGACACCAACACTTTTCCCCTCTCTCTCCCAATACCTCGCCTACTTCGTATACGGCGAGCTAAAAACGGAAGCATGCGATATCAAGGGGACAACTCCCAACATACAAAGCCTGAATTCATCCAATCAAATGCAGGTCAATTCTACAGCGCGGGACAGCACGCACACGGAAGTGGATGGAAATCAGTGTGAATGCAATAACTTCTCATCCCGGATCCTCCGGACCGCAGGTTCGAGAAGCAAAACAGCTCAAAAGCGAAAATTGACTCTGTGAACATAAAAACATTCCAGAAGTGGTCATTTCACGATGACTTTAGAAAAGTTTTGTCTGCTTTTGTTTTACTTTCTACAGATTTCACATTTTATTTTTTTCAACACCGTGCCTTTTATTCCATGCCTGGGTGCTTCTTGCTGAATTTCTGACGAATAAGTTGCACATGTTACATCGCAGTTTGAGAATATTGCCGTCAGCTGCTGTTTCAAGGACTCTCAAAACAATTTTGTATTTTATTGTAATAATATATATATAATAATATATAATACACATTTTCTTCATTTCCAGAAAAATTTTTGGCTAACCTGTTTACGTAACCAATGGGTTACGCAACCTAGTCCTACGTAACCGAACAATAGGTTACGTGAACATCGTGACCCAGAACTATTTTTGGGTTACGCAAACTTTTGAAATTTCGACGCCTGCCGACGGATGATTCGCAGCACAGTAATTCTATTGATTTTCCAGGACTTTCAAGGACACATACCATTTTTCCAGAAATTTCCAGTACTGGAAAGCATACTTTTATTTTTCCAGGACATTTAAGGACATTCCAGGACTGTGCGAACCTTGTCTAAACTACTGGCTGTCCAGACTATAAATTGGGCTCCCCATTCTCTCTCACCTAATAATTTAGAGGCTCGTCTTCACCAGCGGCCAACACTTTCTAGTAGTAGAGTGGGAACCCACAGGGACGAATGTACGAGGAGCCAGCAGTCTGCAGTCCTCGCCATGAAAGGCGAGCGATCGCTCCCCTTCTCGTCCACACACGCCCAGAGGTCGCAAGACGAGCGATTCGTCGCTCCGCCAAATCCGAGAGAAAAATATTTATTTCTTCAGTCTATATCGGCAGTATTTTCGTCACCGTTCATTCACTGATTTTCGTGGTTGCGGTTTCGATTTGCAAAGGAAGCGGAATTAAGACAACTGTCATGCGCAGTAGAATAACGCGACGTCACGGGCTCGTAACCTGGTAACAGTCGTCAGTTGGCAAGACTGGTGATCTCCAATTTATTTCTTGATCTATCCCACGGTTCACCGCGCGACATACACAACCGTATGCCCAGCGATGCACTGTGGGATAGATGAGGATTAATTTGAAGATCGCCAGTTTTGCTGTCAGTTGGCGGTTTTCTTTGACTTGCGTCTGTTCTTGCGTTTCATTGAAGTTTTCCACATCATTGTTGGCATTACCATGGCAGAACAGTCATACCGGCAGTACAAAACAACTAAAAGGGAACCAGGTAGAACTGAAAACTTTCAAAAGCTGGGGCACGGCGGTTCAGTTACGGGTATCCGACCAGTTATCGGACAGGACAGTTATCGGACACGCATCTCGAGTGCACGTGTTGTGCTCGTGATGAGAAGGCAATAATATGTCAGAACAAAGTAGAGATCATTTCTAATTGTTATGCAAAATATAGAATTATAGGTAGCTACGAAAGTCTAAAAATTTAAATCTAACATTTTTGTTTTCATCAAAATTCGAAATTTCTCGTGTTGTTGCGAGGTGCGAAATTCGATCTACCACCTTGTCTTCCCGATCTCGCTCTCCAGTAAATACGTATAGAAATTGAACAATGATCATATCATCTTAAACGACAGAACTCCAACTAACGATTGCCATGCACAAAACTTTTAAATACATTGTACTTCAACGTCAAATTCATGTCCACGATGGGTGTCCGATAACTGGTACTGTCCACAGCGGGAACTGAGCTGAAAAGTTGAGTTAAAATAGCTCTCGCACGTGCAGAAGGGAGTGACGTCATGCGCGGAATTCATAACGGAAGATAGCCGACGAGCTCAGCAATCATCGTGTCAGTTTTCATGTCATTTTAAGAAGTACTTTTTATATATTCCAAATAAACCGCGAAAATTGTCCGATAACTGGTCGGATACCCGTACATATCGGTTACAGAACAGTGGAGGCAGACAGTCGGCAGTATGTCAACTATGTATGGTGCCAGTTGTGTGCAAGTTTTGAAGACGAACTAATTAATTATTAATTGTGACTTGGATCAAATATAAATCAAACACTCGTGTGGAGTATTTTATGTATTGTCTTATTTATTGCAAGATTCAAAGGAATGCCAAAATGTCTGCTAAAATAACACTGCTCGCCTTAGGTGAGCAATCACTCGCCCCAAACATCCCAGGAGAGCGATTTCTAGATGAGCGATCACTCGCCCATCCAGATTAAGGAGAGCGATCTGGCACTCTCCCATCATTTTGCTCATGGCGAGGACTGGTCTGCATGCACTCCGACACGATGACCCAGCGCACACCTGCCCCCGCAAACGGCTACCTCATCAGAGAGAATGATTCCCTCAGAAAAACTGAGAATGAAGGACATAAAAATCAGCTGTAACTCGCACAGATTTCAAGCTCACACAAAAACAAATCATTGAGCTCATAACTAGACGAGGGTTGAGACTATAATCAAATAATAATGACACATTATTCACTCCCCGAGTGGTGGCTATCCTGCCGCACCGGATTCACAATAAATCATAACGCGTACTACAAAATATCGGATAGACAACTCTCACCAGGGCTTCAGGGTGAAGACATGGGATGAAGAGGCACGTCTACCTCAACCACAGGTCTCCGACATGGCTATCTGCACTACATATTATCTAACTATATCTCCTCCATGTCACACCATATGTTAAACTTCACCTCACATAGACATTCATGAACATAGCACACAGCTCAACACACACAGAAAAACCACCAAAGAACACACATTTATAAAATATAAACAGGCATCACATAGAAATGCCAGTAACGCATAAATCTGCATCACAATCCTCATACACAGAAATTCTCTAACCACACAGCAACTATCGAACCCAGGCATCTAGCACCCGGTTCCCTCACATAGAATAATCAACCACAGCTAGTTCATCACCACGCATCACACTCCCCCCATAACACACTAAACGTTTTACGCCACAGCGCAAACCACAATATTCGAACAACATCCAACTCCCGAATACACACCAGAGTTTCTCCCACATTACACATGCGACACAGCAGCACAAACCAGTGTTTTCCACACACCGCATGTACAGCGCCACAACACAAACCAGTGCTCAACACACACCAGAGTTTTCCACACACTACACATACAACGCCACAACGTGAGCCAGTGTTCAGCACACCAGGGTTCTTTACACACCAAACATACAATGCCACATCATAAGACAGTGTGCGACGCACACCGGAGCTCAAACGCTACACGTACAACGCCGCAGCGTAAACCACAGTGCTCAACACACACCAGGGTTCTACAAACATAACACATACAACGCCACGGCGTAAATCACAGTGTTCAACATACACCCCGGAGTTCTTCAACACACACGATAACTCCAGAACAATACCGAATACACATTACACAGCACATTAGCAACAATTTGGGTCTAGAACTCAATTTGACAGTGCTCCAAATAAAAATGTTGTACAACAAAACAGAAAGTCAAAAGCTCAATTCCACAATGCTTCAAATAAGCATCCTGTACAACAAAACCAAATACAATTTATCCTCCACTGCATACACGTGATGGCACACAGAAATATATCCCCACAAACCTTTCACTAACAGAACAAAATAGAGCCCACACTAAACAAATCACCACTCCATAAAAATTCTTCCTCTCTCAAACAACCAATACCCCATCTACAAAATCCACTACACACCCATAGGCCAAGAGAAACTCAAAAACCAGCCACAGGCTGCAAACCAAGGGTGCCAATACCACATCTCCAGTACAGCGAAAATCTAACACAAACAGTGGTACCTGCCTACCCAGCATTCCCATACTGTTCATTCCCCAAAATGATACCTGCCCAACCAGCATTCCCATACTGTTCATTCCCCAAAATGGTATCTGCCTAACCAGCATTCCCATACTGTTCATTCCCCAAAATGGTACCTGCCAAACCAGTATTCCCATACTGTTCATTCCCCAAAATGGTACCTGCCTAACCAGCATTCCCATACTGTTCATTCCCCAAAATGGTACCTGCCTAACCAGTGTTCCCATACTCTTCATTCCCCAAATTGGCAAAGTCAACCCCTGGAGACTCCTAAAAATGGCTCAAGTGGCAGGATTTAGGGAACGAGTAACATAGTTGCGGTGGTTGGAAGGGCTGTGATGGCCAAGGGAGAGGGAACCGTTTATTTGTTCCTTCAATTACTGCGTACCAGCATCCAGGAAAGTTTCCCCCACTGAATCAACATTAAACGTCGTACATGTGACTGTCTGAAAATCGAAATTTCTCAGATCATATCGTGATGAACTGACATAAGTCGAGGCTTCCGAGATTGGTGGACCGTCACGACACCGCTTCCATCAGATTCTTCCACCATTTCATCCCCTCCGAATCCATCCCTATTTCCCTTACTGAATACTGTAAGTTTCCCAAAATATTTTTTTTCTCTTCTGAGAATCAAGGAAAACAAGAACATCCAACACATTCTTACTAAAAACATCAGTTCAAACATAATCACACAAAAACATCCAACCTTGACAATATAAACCAGAAAACTTGGACCCAAGACAAGACTTCACAATTTACAATCTATAAAACACCACATCCGGGACGATGTCGTAATGGTCCAAGTCATGGACTGGGCTGGAAATGCAGCATGTGGCTGATAACCTCGTGCTCCCCTGAACTGGCAGCCAGAATTCCTGGCAGCCAGGACGGCTACTGAACGGGAAACCGAGGATACACACCACATATAGACCCCACCCCACAAGACCAGCCATCCCGTAGATCACAGAGCAATGCACAAGTTACAACAACTGGTCCGTTGTCATATCTTTTTACCATCTAACCAAGGGCGGACACCTAGAAATTCAACAATGTCCTACCTCAGTTAATAGACAGGAGACGGACACTCGTAGCCATCGGATACCCCCAGCCTCAACACCACACAGACTCCACCCCCAGCAGGCCAGCCATCCCGTAGACCGCAGATTGATGAACATTCAGAAATATTCAGGGAATGATCCCGAACATCCCCGAGAGGGCAGGCTGCAATAATTGCTGCCCTCGCCGGAAGTGTCGGCCCAGGGAAGGTTGGCCTGGACTATGTGACAGATTTCATTATAAAGGGGGCCAAAAACACTATTTTTTTCTCAAGCCCTAAATTCAGTGAAACACTTGCAGAATTGTTCTGAGTTTCATTCTAAATGAAAGTATATGGATTGTAGACATAGAATACATAAAATGTTTGCAATATACAAAAAACTTTTCAAAATAATTTGAAAAGAAAATATCGAATTGCTGTGTTGTAGGACAGACAAAAATCCCACTTTTCTTGAAGACCAAATTGCAATACCATAGAATATATTATATCTGTATTGTTTTCAGCATTGAAATGTTCCAAAATATTGATATGGGGTGCAATTGTGATTTAAAGATGAACTGCAATCATTGTAGTGTACAACGAAGCCAAATGGTGAAAATACAATATCTTGATCAATTTCCAAGGTTGTCCGTCCACATCTGTAATGTTAGCACCTCTATGGAATTTGGTCATCTATATCATACAATACTATCATCTCATACTTTTAATGAATTTGGTACGGAAAACGCTTGTGTGTGGCTGATTCGGCACATAAAATCAACTATAATATTTAAAAGTAAATAAAAAATAAGGTTTTCAAAAACTGATAACGTGACTGCTAATAGAATGTCCGTCCACAATTAAAGTCACATTAGCAACAACATTGTTCAAGCTATACTCTATTCTATCACAGTTAGTCAACATTTCATTGTAAGTTTGTATTTCCTACACAGCACTTCCATTAACAATGTAATTGATGAGTCATGTTAAGTGCAATTGAATGTGAAAATTCAATTTGTTTTGTGTCCATCCACTTATGTAATGTTAGCAACAGAGTAACGTTAGCAATACAACTAAGTAGGATTTACGTAAATTTTGTTGCAAATACAGGTCTTTCTTATGTTTGCTTGGCAGAACTGACAAAGTGAGCAGAATTGGTTGATAATAGAAGTCTGCAGTATTTATTTTTGCAGCTAAATCATCAATTTATAAGGTGTCTGTCTGAATGTAACATTAGCACTGCCATGTTTATTGCTAACGTGACACATGTCTGTCCACATGTGTCACGTTAGCAATGACTGACACATGGTAAAAATATTGCATTGGCGTTATCAATTTGCCTGATAGTTCATGTACATGTAGATAACAGAGCTTAGAAACCATATATCTGATGTTCATCATGGTAAATTCTGAGATTTTGTGAAAATTCCCCGAAATAGGCATGTCCGTCTGTCCACAAAGTCCGTCCAAATGTAATGTTAGCAACAGTAATATTCGATTTTTGTTAACCTGCAGGTTGGTTAATAGGCATTCCACATGCTCAAAAGAAATTTCCTCCTGATTTCTTCCTGAAATCATCTAGTTTGCGGCAAGCATCTTTTCCATAACAAAAAAAAATGTTTCTGACGATGTAATGTTGCTAACGTTACTGTTTGTCCGTCCATAGCATCACGTTAGCAACCACGTTAAATCAAACTTTTACTCAGAAAAACTATACGCCATCTGCATGAAATGATTTGAATAAATTCAAAAAGCATTGTGGAAGCTAAGAATTAATTTTCAGTTGTGTGTGGTCAGAATATCAATTACACAGAAAACCTTTGGCAAACCTTGTGTCCGTCCTATACCTATTCTTTGCATTTGCTGGGTACTTTTTGCATTGAAAACTAGCTTTCATTTAGAATGAAACTCAGAACGATTCTGCAAGTGTTTCACTGAATTTAGGGCTTGAGAAAAAAATAGTGTCCTTTATAATGAAATCTGTCACATGGTCCAGGCCAACCTCCCCCGGGCCGACACTTCCGGCGAGGGCAGCAATTATTGCAGCCTGCCCTCTCGGGGATGTTCGGCATTATTCCCTGAATATTTCTGAATGTTCATCAATCTGCGGTCTATGGGATGGCTGGCCTGGTGGGGGTGGAGTCTGTGTGGTGTTGAGGCTGGGGGTATCCGATGGCTACGAGTGTCGGTCTCCTGTCTTTTAACTGAGGTAGGACATTGTTGAATTTCTAGGTGTCCGCCCTTGGTTAGATGGTAAAAAGATATGACAACGGACCAGTTGTTGTAACTTGTGCATTGCTCTGTGATCTACGGGATGGCTGGTCTTGTGGGGTGGGGTCTATATGTGGTGTGTATATCCTCGGTTTCCCGTTCAGTAGCCGTCCTGGCTGCCAGGAATTCTGGCCGCCCGTTCAGGGGAGCACGAGGTTATCAGCCACATGCTGCATTTCCAGCCCAGTCCATGACTGTTGGACCATTACGACATCGTCTCCGATGTGGTGTTTTATAGATTGTCATTTGTGAAGTCTTGTCCTGGGTCCAAGTTTTCTGGTTTGTACTGTCAAGGTTGGATGTTTTTGTGTGATTATGTTTGAACTGATGTTTTAGTAAGAATGTGTTGGATGTTCTTGTTTTCCTTGATTCTCAGAAGAGAAAAAAAATATTTTGGGAAACTTACAGTATTCAGTAAGGGAAATAGGGATGGATTCGGAGGGGATGAAATGGTGGAAGAATCTGATGGCAGCGGTGTCGTTGTGACGGTCCACCAATCTCAGAAGCCTCGACTTATGTCAGTTCATCACGATATGATCTGAGAAATTTCGATTTTCAGACAGTCACATGTACGACGTTTAATGTTGATTCAGTGGGGGAAACTTTCCCGGATGCTGGTACGCAGTAATGGAAGGAACAAATAAAGGGTTCCCTCTCCCTTGGCCATCACAGCCCTTCCAACCACCGCAACTATGTTACTCGTTCCCTAAATCCGGCCACTTGAGCCATTCTTAGGAGTCTCCAGGGATTGACTTTGCCAATTTGGGGAATGAAGAGCATGGGAACGCTGGTTAGGCAGGTACCATTTTGGGGAATGAACAGTATGGGAATGCTGGTTAGGCAGGTACCATTTTGGGGAATGAACAGTATGGGAATACTGGTTAGACAGGTACCATTTTGGGGAATGAACAGTATGGGAATGCTGGTTAGGCAGATACCATTTTGGGGAATGAACAGTATGGGAATGCTGGGTAGGCAGGTACCACTGCTTGTGTTAGATTTTCGCTGTACTGGAGATGTGGTATTGGCACCCTTGGTTTGCAGCCTGTGGCTGTTTTTTGAGTTTCTCTTGGCCTATGGGTGTGTAGTGGATTTTGTAGATGGGGTATTGGTTGTTTGAGAGAGGAAGAATTTTTATGGAGTGGTGATTTGTTTAGTGTGGGCTCTATTTTGTTCTGTTAGTGACAGGTTTGTGGGGATATATTCTGTGTGCCATCACGTGTATGCAGTGGAGGATAAATTGTATTTGGTTTTGTTGTACAGGATGCTTATTTGAAGCATTGTGGAATTGAGCTTTTGACTTTCTGTTTTGTTGTACAACATTTTTATTTGGAGCACTGTCAAATTGAGTTCTAGACCCAAATTGTTGCTAATGTGCTGTGTAATGTGTATTCGGAAATATTGTTCTGGAGTTATCGTGTGTGTTGAAGAACTCCGGGGTGTATGTTGAACACTGTGATTTACGCCGTGGCGTTGTATGTGTTATGTTTGTAGAACCCTGGTGTGTGTTGAGCACTGTGGTTTACGCTGCGGCGTTGTACATGTAGCGTTTGAGCTACGGTGTGCGTCGAACACTGGCTTATGATGTTGCATTGTATGTTTGGTGTGTAAAGAACCCTGGTGTGCTGAACACTGGCTCACGTTGTGGCGTTGTATGTGTAGTGTGTGGAAAACTCTGGTGTGTGTTGAGCACTGGTTTGTGTTGTGGCGCTGTACGTGCAGTGTGTGGAAAACACTGGTTTGTGCTGCGGTGTCGCATGTGTAATGTGGGAGAAACTCTGGTGTGTATTCGGGAGTTGGATGTTGTTCGAATATTGTGGTTTGCGCCGTGGCATAAAACGTTTGGTGTGTTATGGGTGGAGTGTGATGAGTAGTGATGAACTAGCTGTGGTTGATTATTCTATGTGAGGGAACCGGGTGCTAGATGCCTGGGTTCGATAGTTGCTGTGTAGTTAGAGAATTTCTGTGTATGAGGATTGTGATGCAGATTTATGCGTTACTGGCATTTCTATGTGATGCCTGTTGATATTTTATAAATGTGTGTTCTTTGGTGGTTTTTCTGTGTGTGTTGAGCTGTGTGCTATGTTCATGAATGTCTATGTGAGGTGAATTTTAACATATGGTGTGACATGGAGGAGATATAGTTAGATAATATGTAGCGCAGATAGCCATGTCGGAGACCTGTGGTTGAGGTAGACGTGCCTCTTCATCCCATGTCTTCACCCTGAAGCCCTGGTGAGAGTTGTCTATCCGATATTTTGTAGTACGCGTTATGATTTATTGTGAATCCGGTGCGGCAGGATAGCCACCACTCGGGGAGTGAATAATGTGTCATTATTATTTGATATAGTCTCAACCCTCGTCTAGTTATGAGCTCAATGATTTGTTTTTGTGTGAGCTCGAAATCTGTGCGAGTTACAGCTGATTTTTATGTCCTTCATTCTCAGTTTTTCTGAGGGAATCATTCTCTCTGGTGAGGTAGCCGTTTGCGGGGGCAGGTGTGCGCTGGGTCATCGTGTCGGAGTGCACGCAGACTGCTGGCTCCTCGTACATTCGTCCCTGTGGGTTCCCACTCTACTAGAAAGTGTTGGCCGCAGGTGAAGACGAGCGTCTAAATTATTAGGGGAGAGAGAATGGGGAGCCCAATTTATAGTCTGGACAGCCAGTAGTTTAGAGGCTTGTTCCAGTAGTGGACTGTATGACGGACAGGTGCTTATTGCGGCCATGTAGCTGGCCTGCCAATTTATAGTCTGGATACCAGTCATGGGTTGGATGATGTTCTCGTATTTATTGCGGTCAGGTAGCTGGTAGGCTGGCATACGGATTATATTTTTATAATCGTATATTTTAAGAATTAAAGTGAGCAGTCCCATGCAGCTGATTGTATTTATTTAAGTCTGATTTTGTGAAAGCTTTGAGATAATTGGTCGGTTTTAAGAAAATCTAGAATAGATTTTGTTGCCCCCCTTCCATCTGATAGTTTCTCTGCAGATCACTGCAGGAGGGCTGTGTTCTGCTGCTCTGACTCGAAGCAGGAGCAAAATGTTTCTCTTAATGCAATGTAGTATAATTGAATGAACACTCCAGCAGTCGATGATCATCCAGAATAGCAGAAAAGTATATGGATTGTAGACATAGAATACATAAAATGTTTGCAATATACAAAAAACTTTTCAAAATAATTTGAAAAGAAAATATCGAATTGCTGTGTTGTAGGACAGACAAAAACCCCACTTTTCTTGGAGACCAAATTGCAATACCATAGAATATACTATATCTGTATTGTTTTCAGCATTGAAATGTTCCAAAATATTGATATGGGGTGGAATTGTGATTTAAAGATGAACTGCAATCATTGTAGTGTACAACGAGGCCAAATGGTGAAAATACAATATCTTGATCAATTTCCAAGGTTGTCCGTCCACATCTGTAATGTTAGCACCTCTATGGAATTTGGTCATCTATATCATCTCATACTTTTAATGAATTTGGTACGGAAAACGCTGATGTGTGGCTGATTCGGCACATAAAATCAACTATAATATTTAAAAAGTAAATAAAAAATAAGGTTTTCAAAAACTGATAACGTGACTGCTAATAGAATGTCCATCCACAATTAGTCACGTTAGCAACAACATTGTTCAAGCTATACTCTATTCTATCACAGTTAGTCAACATTTCATTGTAAGTTTGTATTTCCTACACAGCACTTCCATTAACAATGTAATTGATGAGTCATATTAAGTGCAATTGAATGTGAAAATTCAATTTGTTTTGTGTCCATCCACTTATGTAATGTTAGCAACAGAGTAACGTTAGCAATACAACTAAGTAGGATTTACGTAAATTTTGTTGCAAATACAGGTCTTTCTTATGTTTGCTTGGCAGAACTGACAAAGTGAGCAGAATTGGTTGATAATAGAAGTCTGCAGTATTTATTTTTGCCGCTAAATCATCAGTTTATAAGGTGTCGGTCTGAATGTAACATTAGCACTGCCATGTTTATTGCTAACGTGACACATGTCTGTCCACATGTGTCACGTTAGCAATGACTGACACATGGTAAAAATATTGCATTGGCATTATCAATTTGCCTGATAGTTCATGTACATGTAGATAACAGAGCTTAGAAACCATATATCTGATGTTCATCATGGTAAATTCTGGGATTTTGTGAAAATTCCCCGAAATAGGCATGTCCGTCTGTCCACAAAGTCCGTCCAAATGTAATATTAGCAACAGTAATATTCGATTTTTGTTAACCTGCAGGTTGGTTAACAGGCATTCCACATGCTCAAAAGAAATTTCCTCCTGATTTCTTCCTGAAATCATCTAGTTTGCGGCAAGCATCTTTTCCATAGCAAAAAAAAAACTAGAGCCTTAGGCACTGAAACGGGGCTATTTAAATGTAAAATAGGCTGTTGGAATAATTCCACTAACTCTTTGATGTTCCATCTCATGACGAAGAGCCATACTTGTAGTCTCACACATCACTCTCAACAAGGATCTCTAGTGCATTAGTATAATTGTACACATATATATATTTTAAAAAAAACCGTTCGGACAGACATTTATTATGAAACCAACCTGATGAAATGATAATTAATGTCTTCACTGCATGTTACCAATATTTGTAAAAATTCAGCAGTAAATAACAATACGAAGCTGCGCATCTGAAAACCCCTAGTCCCTGGGTACATTCATAATGTATTCAATTGAACCAAGATGTCAGGAACACCAAGCAGTCAAGTCACAAAAATACAGATTATCAAAAATTTTGCAATTAGGAATGACCCCTTAAGGTTTCCGTCCAATCAGAGAAACCGGTTTTCATTACAGAAGTTTCTTGATGCATCAATGATGTATACCAAATTTTCACATCGAGCATTTAAACGGTATCAGAGATAGAGATCATTAATGATTTAGCATAAATTAAAGATGGCCGCTCATCTTTCCCGCCACTCCGAGTAACTGATGTGGTTATTAATTGAAAGTCTCTTGATACATTGATGCTGTATACCAAGTTTCGTATAGAACACTGAAATGGTATCAGAGATATACATCATTAAAGATTTTGCATAAATTAAAGATGGCCACCAAGGTTTCCGCCCAATCAGAGAAACCGGAACTGTCATTTGTCGTAAGTATGCATCGATGATGTATACCAAATTTTACATCGAGCACTTGAACGGTATCAGAGAACGAAATCATTAATGATTTTGCATAAAGTAAAGATGGCCGCCCATCCTTCTCTCCACTCAGAGGAACTGATGTGGTTATTCATTGCAAGTCTCTTGATACATTGATGCTGTATACCAAGTTTGGTATAGAACACTTAAATGATATCAGAGATATATATTATTAAAGTTTTTGCATAAATTAAAGATGGCCACCAAGGTTTTCAGTCAATCAGGTCCAGATTTAAAGTATCTGTATGCATCGATGATGTATACAAACTTTCATATAAAACAATTGAATGGTAACAGAGATATGTATCATTATCGATTTTGCATAAATTAAAGATGGCCTCCAGGATTTCCAGCTAATCAGAAAAGCCGGTTTGGTAATTCATTGAAAGTTGCTTGATGCATCGATGATGTATACTAACTTTCGTATTGAACAGTTGGATGGTTTCCGAGATATGGATCATTATCCATTTTGCATAAAATTAAAGATGGCCGCCAAGGTTTCCACCCAATCAGGTCCCAATTCAATAGGCTTCTGGTCCTTGACTAGGTAAATAAGCTTATCAAATTTGGAATTTTTCAGTGGAACCGTTTTCTGTCTATCTCGCTCACGTACTGACGTACGAACAGATGGACGTTCAAGACAATACCCCATGGCCAAAATTGGTGAGGGGTAAAAATGAGTATTGAGATACAATGTAAAATCCTCATGGTTAGACGGACTGAAGATATGCTGGGATGCATCCTCTCATAGCATCATATTGATTCATGTACCTCCTCCCCAGTATATTACAGTTCTATTTGGTTATCTCCCCTGTCACCTTTACAGCGAACAAAACTGTGATATGCAGAGCTCTTTCTGTAGATCAGGGGGAAATGCTTGCAACATTCCATGAATATTTCAGAAGTAGAATGCAAAGAAAACATTTCTGAATACAGGGAAATTATTATGTAAATGATTTGACCACCACTGGATTTTAGAAACTTACTATAAAAAGATAATGCAGAGGGTCTTGAGGGGTAAGCTTAAATGGCGAAAATTCAAAACTGTAACTCAACACACAAATTTCATGAAAATGTAAATGAATACAGGCAAAGTGAAATATCCCATTGTTTTCTACAATGAATTACACTTATACTGGTATTATTTAATACTAAATTACCGCCCAAACACGCTTTCTAATGAGAATGAGTTAGTGCCACAAAATCACTCAACATGCGCCTCTCAAAATCTGTGGTTTAGCAGACGACATATTTTGAGCACGAAAGTAGTGCCACTGGAAAATGAACGAAAACACGCATAAAATTAGATAAATGGAAATGTAACTTAAACATATCAGACCTGCAACTATACGCGAACATTAAAAACACAGAAACCTGGACATTCTAAAGAAGGAAGTTTCAGACCTCTTTCTTGTCGTGTAAGCACTCTATCTTTTGCTGTGTTAGCAAGACACAGAGCTGCAGCTCAATTTATTCTGACTACAAGACAGGACCATTAGTCCCTACGGGCCTACATCGCCCCGTGAAAATGTTTCTGACGATGTAATGTTGCTAACGTTACTGTTTGTCCGGCCATAGCATCACGTTAGCAACCACGTTAAATCAAACTTTTACTCAGAAAAACTATACGGCATCTGCATGAAATGATTTGAATAAATTCAAAAAGCATTGTGGAAGCTAAGAATTAATTTTCAGTTGTGTGTGGTCAGAATATAAATTACACAGAAAACCTTTGGCAAACCTTGTACCTCTATACCCATTCTTTGCATTTGCTGGGTACTTTTTGCATTGAAAACTAGCTTTTCTGCTATTCCAGATGATCATGGACTGCTGGAGTGTTCATTCAATTATACTACATTGCATTAAGAGAAACATTTTGCTCCTGCTTCGAGTCTGAGCAGCAGAACACAGCCCTCCTGTAGTGATCTGCAGAGAAACTATCAGATGGAAGGGGGGCAACAAAATCTATTCTAGATTTTCTCAAAACCCACCAATTATCTCAAAGCTTTCACAAAATCAGACTTAAACCATCATTGTCAAGGTAACACATGCAAAACATAAAATAGTCAGTGTTTATTTTTCAGTGTTGAGGGCCACGTTTTGGCCCCCATTATACTGAAATCTGTCATAAGGGCCACGAAACCTCCTAAGGAGAGCCAGTGTCTGACGGAACCTCCAAAGAACATCCCGCCACCGGCAATCCAACCAGGGCTTCATGTTTAGAATTACTACGGGAGCTGAAAATAGCTCACATAAAAAAATTTAGGAGAGGTTACTTGAAAGTCAGGCGAGTGGTTGCAATAGAATACAACATAAAATGTGACAGTTTTAGTGAGCTATAAATCACTCTCGTGACACGAATTTAGGTGAGTGTTTGCGTGCAGGTGAGCTATCACTCGCGCTAAAAATGAACCCTATTGTCTAGTTGACCCAATCAGCACCCATGAACATCCGCCCCTCCACCCAATTGACCCAACTGTTGATCCTATTCAGTGCTTCGGATTTGAAAAATCCAGAAGAGCTAAAAATCGCTCTTCTAATTTTGTCAAGAAGAGCGATCACGCCTCTAAAAAAACCCTTCTAAAAACTATAGCTATTTACGAGAATGGGGATGTAGCTAGTAATTCCCATTTTATGATTCTTGCAAGAAAAGTATTAGTATTATTTTCGAACTTCTTAACATTATGAAATGCGACATCAATATTATCTGACAATCATGTATGAAATGTTGATACTAAACGTAAGCGAACCTAGTTATCCCTGATGTGTTTCATTGTTATCCCTTTATTTCTTTCTGTGCCTTTCCTCGGATTCTGCGATGTTTGATTTTGTCAATGTTTTGCGCAGTTTGCGCCAAACTTCTGTTACGGTACCATGCCGTTATCGGCCGTATACGATAGAACACCACCAGTGTTCCGCCTTTTAAATGTTTCTAGTCTAACTGTTGGTGGAAGTTTTGTAGCCATTTCGCTTATTCGCGGCCACAATCGATCAAACAAATCCCAAAATCAGACGAACGCGCCAACAACAATATGTCCGTCGACACATAAACACACAGCTGTATCCGCCGCTGTGATTGGTCACTATTTATCCAATTATAAGCGAGGACATTTCGGTCCTCGGTTAAATCCGAACCAAGTTTAACTCCTTTGCCAGAAGAGCTCGCACACTTCCGGATTTCGTGATCGAAACGTCTTGCGTTTTCATGGAAAGTTATTAGAGGTAAATAAAGATTATTCCATACGATAAATTCAAGAAGCGCGAAAAAAAGAGCCTCTAAATTTTGATTCAGGTGCGCGATTGAGCGCTTTCGCTCTCGCGCTTCTTAAATCCGAAGCACTGCCTATTCAACCATTTACTGCCCTTGGGCGTATAATTCACTATCCAATTGGTCCAGACTTCCAAGAAGTCTAAACCTATTACCTGTCCCTTCTAGCCAAAAGCTCGGCTATAAGCCTGACACTAAGCCAAATCGCCTAAATCAAATCTTTAAGGCTAACCAATCTGCCCTAATCCTTCAAGGCTACCACACATATCTCGACTACTTCTTATGGTTACCTCCTCCACTTTTTTGCAGAGCTTCCTCCATGATCATTAACACACTGCCATGTCAACCAACGTGGAATGATATATATGGTATATGCAGACAAGTCAAAAAGAAATAAGGACTACTCCATCGCAATCCAATCAAATTTACATTAAAAGACTTTCAGTAATTTTCCAATTCAGAAAGACTGAAAACAAGCATTCTGAGAACCCCAACATCTCGCCTTGCGGGGTCATCTGCCAAGGGTGCAGCAGAATTGAAAGCATACATGTAGAGAAAACAATCAGGGCTGGAATAGGTGATGTGGTACAGACAATAATGTCTGGAATAGATTATCTGGTACAGACAATAACATCAGTCCCATGTGGGATTACTGGCAAAAGTTAATCCCATGTAGGATGGATAGGTCAGTGCCGTCAGATTACTGGCACCCCGGTACATAGGGCAGTCCAGTGAGATTACTGCTGGATAGTTCAGTCCCATGTGAGATTACTGTTGGATAGGCCAGTCATGTGTAGGATTACTGCTGGGTGGAATGGTCCCATGTTATTACTGATGGATAGTCCCCTGTGGGATTACTGCTGGATAGTCCAGTCCCAAGTGGGATTACTGCTGGATAGGCCAGTCCTGTCTGGGATTACTGCTGGATAGATGAGTCTCGTATGGGATTAATGCTGGATAGGACAGTCCCGTGTAGGATTACTGCTGCATACGGCAATCCTGTGTGGGATTATGGCTGAGGAGGCCAGTCCTGTTTGGGATTACTGCTGGATAGGCTAAACCTGTGTGGGATTACAGCGGAATAGGTCAGTCTCGTGTAAAATTATGGCTGGATAGGTCAGTGCCATGTGGGATTACTTCTGCAAATTGCAATCCAGTGTCATATTACGTCTGGATAGGTCAGTCCCATGAGAGATTACTGCTGCATAAGCCAGTCCCGTGTGGAATTAATGTTGGATAGGCCAGTCCTAGGAGGGATTACCGCAGAATAGGTCTGTCCGGTCTGGGATTACTGCTGGATAGGTCAGCCCCGTGTGGCATTACTGCTGGATAGGCCAGTGCCATTGGGATTACTGCTGGATAGCTCAGTCCTGTGTGAGATTACTGCTGAATAGGCCGGTTCCAAATTAGATTACTGCAGGATAGACCAGTTCGGTCTGGGATTACTGCTGGATAAATGAGTTCCGTTTGGGATTACAGCTGGATAGGTCAGTCCCGTATAGCAATACTGCTGGTTAGGCCAATGCCATTTGGGATTACTGCTGGATAGGTCAGCCCCCTGTGGGATTACTGCGGGAGAGCTGTGACCTAGGAAAACATGAAACATGTCTACAACCAAACTTTCCCTGTACAGATCTACCTGTAAATTTTTGCCCAACAAAAACCTTATCAATGGAAAGGTACAAAGTCTAAACTGCAATAATTAGGAAAAAATTTCATATTAAATGTCATATTTCTTAAATAGCACAAGCACATCTTTGAATCACATTGAACCTGGGTAGCAAGCTGACAGCTTCAGAAAACTTTCCATAAATGTACATTATTATTGGCAGATTAAGACAAAACCCTCAAAATTTGAACAAAAATTAATATTTCATTTCCTAAATATCACAGGTACATCTTCTAATCATAAGAAACATGTGTACCAAGTTTCATAATCATTCAAGGACAGCTGACAACTGCAGCAAACTGTGTACAGATGTACATTTTCACTTCAGCTAAAGGCAAAACTCAATCATTTGCCATAATTTGGAGAAAAATTAATATTTCATCTAAAAAATAGCACAGGTACATGTACATCCTCCAATCATAAGAAACACGTGTACCAAGTTTCATAATCATCCAATGAGAGCTGACAACTGCAGCAAACTTATCATGTAGACGCCTACATGTACAATTTACCTAAACAGAAAACTCATTCATTTGCCACAATTTGGAGAAAAATTAATATTTCTTGTCACAAATAGCACAGGTACATCCTCTAATCATAAGAAATATGTGTATCAAGTTTCACAATCATCCAATGACAGCTGACAACTGGAGCAAACTTACCATGTACATGTATATGTGGGCATGTCCACAGTGAAGTCTTACAGAAGTGTGACACCATGAGTAATTTTCAAAGTATCAAGGCCAGGGGTTATTCTTGACAAAAGTTTTTCATCTACTCAATTTCTGAATTCAATAAAACTCAATTTTTTTCGCGCGCCTTCGGCGCGCTAAATAAGGCCTAATACTCAATTTTTCCCCATTTTCATCGAATGAAGTATGAAAACTCAATTTTCCCCAATTTTCATCGAATGAAGTGCGAAAACTCAATTTTTAGTGCCTTTTCATCTTAAAAATAGGAATAGCATGCAAAAAAAATACATGCAATACCCAAAAAAAAAAGAGATTGCGTACGGGCGTTTCAGAGGTATATTTCTTCCAGTGTAAATCTAAATGATGAAAAATTCTTCTGTGCTTGAAAACAGCTGATGCATACACAGGTTTGCAGTATGCATCTCAAATGTCAGTTGTATGGCCAACATTTTGGTTGGCTTTCAGAAAAATGAAAATAAAATGCGCCCTCCATCACGTTTTTTTTCACCCCCTCCACAACATTGTGTTGTTGTTGATGCGCAGCAATACCGAACCGACGTGTTGTGAAAATCAAAGTTCTTGTCTCGCATTTTCGATCACATAATCTATTACAAAATCTATTCATGGAGACACTTTATATTTCTTGACATCTGGCACCTCTACATATATCATCCCGCCTACTTTCACTTTCAGCGACGTGCAAATGCCTGCGTCTGACTCTCCCCATTTACTGGAGTTTATTATTGATCATCGACGAGGAGTCAACTGTATGAATGTCTCCATGCATAGATCTTTATTCAGTCCTTTAGTTTTCTAAGTTCAGTTTTTCAGCATTTTAACTGTTACGCTGCGGCGAGTCGTTCAAACGGCTCTCGTCTTTCTATACGAAAAATGCGACGAGCCGTTGCTTCTGCCAATGCGAGTGCAGCGATGTACCATTCTGAAATCGCTTTTTTCAAATTTACCAAGCATGAAACTCGATAAAAACCATACATATATTGTTAGCTAAGCCTGATTTGATTTCTTGAATGTAAACTTGATATTCTGTCTCAGAATAACGAAATAAAAATGAAAAATAAAAAAAAAACACCAACGGAGATTTCCATAAAACGTTGTCGAGAAGCCGCCCAGAAAATATAAAATACTCACAGAAAACCCCTTCAAAATATATGATTCTTTGGTATAGTTGAAGTACAGAAGCTCAGTTTATATTTCCAAAATGCGGGTTTCGATTAAATCCGCTAAACAAACTTTATTTTCAAATTTCTTTCGAGCTTCTGCGCCACGTAATTTCGTTGCGATGAGATAAAAATGGCGTTTCCCTCAGATCAGCTTGACCCAGTTGAAGGCGATGTAGGTTACGTTACCCCGCTTGTCCAATCAAGGTAACCGATACAGGATCGGCTGTTACCGTTACTAGAGAAACGGGAAAACACCCCTTGCAGTTTTTCGATGTTATCGTCTGTTTGATTGGCCATCGGTCGAAATCACGCATTCAATCAGAAACTACAAGGAATTCCCTTTCCAATGAAACGTCATACGCCCGCATGCAAAGTGGAACAAAACGTAGGCTGTGCGTATAACAACAACAACGCACACATCGCTCTTCCACCACGTGAGTGCAGTCTTTTCTTTCTTCTCGCGAGCTGTATTATCTTTGCATTTCGTTACAGAAACTCAATTTTATTGAAGGAAACTCAATTTTTTCACGCGCCTACGGCGCGCGAATGTCCGAAAAATAAAATACTCAATTTTTTCATGGAAAACTCAATTTCCAAAAAAACGTCAAAACTCAATTCTTATTTGTTTTTCATCGGGGTTACCCCGATGAAAAACTGTCAAGAAAAACCCCTGCAAGGCACACATTTATGGCTGCAGAAAATGAAAGGATTTTGTCTGTGGTTTATGTTAATGGCCACATAAACATAGTTCACAAGGTTTTGGTTTGTGTGAATTTGGTTTCGTTCTATACCCTGGGTAACTAACCTAACGCTTGACATAAAAATTGTAATCAAGTTATAAAGCACATCACTGGCAAATTGAAAGGAATAACCACATAACTGAGAAGCTGCCACTATCTTGTTCAATTCCATTGACAAAATAAACTACATGGTCACAGAACTGGAGTTCATGAGATCAAAGTTTCAAATTCCAGGTAACAAACCTAACCACTTGACAGTGAGAGTAAGGAGTTTTGTTGCATATTTTTCTCAAGTCTATTTGTTGATTCTGTGCATGTCACATGCACATCATCATGTCCAGCATCCAAATTTGACAAGATAATGAAGATTCCAAAATTACAGAGACTTAACAAGATTTTATAAAATTCCCAAAAGTACAGTACGTGAAAGAAATGAACTCAATAAAAATCAACCCGATATTGTCCCGATCTTTTCACCGTGTTAACATCATGCTGTCCCGATTTTGACCTGGTCTTGTCCCGGTTGAAAAATCGAGACAACATCGGGACAGCATCATGACGTCCCGATCATGGTCCGATCTTGTCGCGATCTTGTCACTGTGTTGGTCCGATCTTGTCCTGATTATTTTTCCCGATTTTCTCATCCGCTGATTCTCTTCCCATTCCCATAAAGTAACTCGGAAACCCTGGCACTAATATGTTGTACAATTGACATTATTTTTCTGATCCTTAAATCTGATATGCTGGGGCCAAACAACATCCCGTACGGGCTGTGGCACCGGGTATATCATCCTACTGTGAGTAACGTTCACACCCACGTGTCTAAAGCGCATCAAAAACATGAGGCACCAGAGGTGCTACAACTCCTCAGCCCCTTAACAGTCTAGACCAAGATGTTTTTATGAGTGTAGAAGTTTGGATAATTAGCAGTGAGTTGTGGCATGCGAAATGCAAACCCAAGCCACAACTCGGACAGATGAACGGATGGATACACTGACACACGGACGGAAAGACAATCGGAATCGAGTATAACCCCAACTATGTACAGGGGTATAAAAAGTGACAAAGTATCCACATATCTGCAGGAAAAAAACATGTAAAGTTGTGATCTTATTGCCCTGGCGTCCATGTAAATTGGTCGGCCGCCTAGGCCCCAGAAGCTCTGGGATTCTAGATGACTGGAAATGCATTTGAACCCATTTCTGGCAGTTAAATTTCTAAAATATTATTCACAATTCAACCCCTGTTTTATATATTTTTAAGAAAAAATACATAATATTACACATGGCCCATGTGATGAAAGAAATATCTACCGGCTCGAGTTTACTGAGCTGTCTCACGATGGGATGGGATGGGATTTTCGGCTAAATATCGGAGCCAGTTCATCTCAGAGAAGTGAAATTCCCCAAAGTATCTGTATGTAATTTGTGCATTTTTATTCTGAAATTTGAAGGAAATCTATTCAGAATCAAAACAAATCTCCAATACCAAACATGTTATTTTCATAGTGCCTATAGTGACAATGTTACAAAATTGCAAGCCCAACATCATTGTGCTTGAGGGGGGGGGGACAACGACGACGACGATGTCTGCATTGATTTATTGGGTTGGCCATACCTTTCGCTGTATATTTTAGAGGACTTGTTATGCGAGACATCGCTTGTAGCTGGCCGACGACCACAGTTCATTTTACAACTGAAAACTCAACTCCGCCATTGATGAGTTGGCAGCACGCACGAACACATGGGCACTCCTTTCGATTTTGACAGATCTCACAGGTTCCTACAATCCTGTGACAAGACAAAGTACAAGTTGCTCTTTTCCGATAAAATAGGCGTTTATTATCGTTCAAATCCATTCTGAGAACTTTTAGATGAAATAACAAGCCGATTTTCACAGTTTTAATGTCGGACTAATTTTTTCTCAACAGCGTAGGGATACGACAATTATGGCAATCTCGTATCAGTGGCCTCAAGTTCCCGGGTAATTTACTGTATATCTGACATGGTGCAGAGATTCATAGAAGTCATTTCGTTTAAGACCATTCATGGTCAAATTGAGTTTTTTTTTCTGGCAAATTTAGTTTTTAGCATGCTTTTGGCAGTGCAAATTGAGTTTAATCAAATTATTGGGACCGTTTGCTGTATAATACATACACGTATACATGTAACTGGTACTGTGATACAAGCTGAGTAGCTCGCAGGTCCCCCGCCAAAAAGCTTGTCTGGAAATGGACTTCTCACACGGTCACACACGGGATATAATCACCATATATATTTTGTGTGATGGTAAATTGTTGCTAGGAGTGTGGTGTTGTTGATGTGAAGGAGATATAATTGTGAAGGACAATGTTGCAAATTGTCTATCCGGTGGCATAGTTATGCCGAAAAATGAGTGACTTTCTTCTGAGATCCCAGCCATCTGCCAAGTTTGAAGTTAATCGGTTGAATTGTTCTTGAGATATCTCGTTCGCAAGATGGTTGGGATGGAAGGACGGTATGAGGGACGGAAGGACGTTATGAAGGATGGAAGGACGGATGGGTAGCCATATTTGAAGTTGATCGGCTGAATTGTTCTCGAGATATCGCGTTCACAACATAGTTGGGATGGATGGAATCTAAGATGGCTGATAGTGGCCACCTTGGATAACAGTTTGGTGAAAAACAATTCCAGCCATCTTCTCACTGATGTCAAGTCACCCCCTAAGTTTGAAGTCAATCGGTTGAACTGTTCTCGAGATATCGCATTCACAACATGGTTGGGACGAACGGACGGATGGATGGAAGGACGCTCCGACGGATGGATAGACAGAAAATGTCACACCATCGTGTTCATAATTAACATTTTGGAGATGCATGGCAGCCATCTTGGTTAACACAGTTTGGTGAAAAACAATTCCAGTCATCTTTTTATTGATGTGAAGTCACTCCCCAGATTTGAAGTCGATCGGTTGAATTGTTCTCTAGATATCGTGTTCATAACATTTTGGAGATGGATGGAATCTAAGATGGCTGATGGGGGCCATCTTGGTTAACGCAGTTTGGTGAAAAACAATCCCAGCCATCTTCTCACTGATGTTAAGTCATCCCCCAAGTTTGAAGTCAATCGGTTGAACTGTTCGACATTTCGCTTTCACAACATTTTTGGGATGGTTGGAATCTAAGATGGCCGACGGTGGCCATCTTCGATAACGCAGTTTGGTGAAAAACAATCCCAGCCATCTTCTCACTGATGTCAAGTCACCCCCCCAAGTTTGAAGTTGATGAGTTTAATTGTTCTCGAAATATCGCGTTCACAACATGGTTCGAACGGACGGAAGGACGGACGGACGAACAGACAGACGGGCAGTATTTCCAAGTCCCCCTCCCACTTGCGTATCGGGGGACAACTAAAGAATATTTAATTCTTTTATATTGCTTTAGAATTAAATTATTTGATTTCATCACCTGTGACCTATTGGCTTTTCACATGAAATTCAACCAGACAATATTTTAATTTCCACTTCAAGCAGATATCCAGTATTCTTTGAACTCTCATTGAACTTAAAAATAGAGCGAGAGACAAGGGTGCAATCGGAAAATATCCTGTTGATAAAACGCCTCAAAGGAATTTAACTCGACAAAATAAAATGGAAAGCAATAAAATAGCTTTTGTTCAACTAGATCAGCCTATACTTTAGCTGTCCGAATTGAGCAGCTTTTCCTTAACCTGCTAAAAGAATGACACCATGTAGACTACAGAGGCAGGACAAAAATGAAGTTCAGCAGGGTTATATCCAGGAATTTGAAGTAGTGTCCTTATTCGAAAAAAATAATGCCGAGCGCATCGAGGCGTAGCATACAGGTCGGGGTCCAGGGGCCGCATAGGCCCCATGAAGCTCTGGGGTCTTAGATGCTCTCAGGAGCATTCGAGCCCATTTCTGGCTATTTAAATGTCTTGTCAGATACCTGTAGATAATGAACAATTTACTTCTTTTTTTTCCAAATTTTCACCATATTCAGGCTGATGTTGCTTGTTTCAAAATGACAAAGTTGAGCAGGGACTTGCTGCATGAATTTCCAGATCATTTACTCCACGTGCTGTCAGATTGATACTATACCATGATGTCAACTTTGACTAAACTAATAACAACTAACCTTTTTGCTGATTAGACTAGGGCTCAGGGGCCGCCTAGGCGCCGAAAAACTCTGGGAACCTTGATGCTCTTAGAAGCATTCTAACCGATTCCTGGCTGCACATGTCTTGTCGATCAGACAAGCATATCATGCACATTTTACTTCTTGTTTAATTTGATCATCTGCTTTTAAAATTATTTACAGCTGCTGCTTTCAAAATTTCTATTGAATAGATTCCTCTGTACAGTATTTTTATACCATGCTGTATATCATTCGAAGCTAATTCTCTTCCCACCTCGACTGCCTGAACATAATTTGTCCCAGCTTCGATGCCTGCATCATTTTCCATGTCGTGTTCACCATCTGCTTGACCTGTGTTTTCAATACCGGCAGCACAGCATCGAGCAAAGAGAACGTCGACTTTGTGGCAGTCAGACCCTTCATCTTCCTTTATTTTTTTTTCAAATGTCCAGCCAATACACCGCATCTTCTTGTGCGGCCGCTACCCTTCGTATTTCCCCCAGACCGACCTTTCTGTCCCGCCATGACGGCTTGTCATTGCAGATACAACGCGAGAACGCACGTGCGCTGCTTAGCTCTCCAGACACTCACAGACGTACATATTTCCGACTTCATTCATAGTATAGACCTCTGCTTGGAGAACGAAAACTATCGCGCCCTAGTGGCCAAGCTTATCAATGGATAGATGCATAGTTGTCTCCCTTGCCATAAGTTGTCTAACGCGAGTTGGCACACACTCGTCCAGGTTTACAGCTTTCAAACATCGTAAAAAGACATCGTTTGATTTTTGAAAAAAATCATTTGATATTTTGCAAAAACATATTCATTTTTAATTCATTTGATTTTGTACCTGTGTCCGTTTCACGGACGCTGTGAGACCCTAGATCTAACCCTGTTCAGTAAACGAATCAACCACATTAAAAAAAAGATCATTTTCAGATCGTCAAATGACAGTGTCAACTATCTGTGTGTTGTTTTTGTTGTTGTTCGTGTTGATCACTTTCATTTTCGAAACTATTTTCAAAATAATCCAGTTGATTCATTAACTTTCAGTTGTTAATTTTTAAGAGTAGTCGTTTCAAGTAGACAGTTGTTGGTATTGGAATCGAAGTCCCCGGCAAAAACTGACAAAAACATCGGAAGAACTATTTACCCCTGGTATTGTAAGTGTACTTTCTTTGAAAAAAAAAGTTTTCCTCCCCTTGAATCAATTTGTTTCTGGAATAAATACATACACTATAGATATACGTTTGTTCTTCGCATTGTGTAAGAGAATAAATCAATAAATCAGTCATCCAATCAATAAATAAATGTGATAGTATACAAACATGATTTAGAAATTATTTGCAAACTTAACATAGGAATTGGTGGATTTTATTAGACAAGGGGCATAACTCTGCAAAATACTTTCTGACACGACTCATTTTCAATAGGCATCTAGTTCAGGTCAAGAGAAACAACTGTTTCACGTTAGGATGTTGTATATGGAACGGTTCTGAAATTATCACAATAAAGATAGTGCCATGGCACTGTAGCGCTCATCTGGCTATAACTGGAGAAAGTGGCTGCGAGAAATTTTTACTGAAGAGCTGCAATAGATGAGTTTCTAACTTGCGTTGTCTCCCCTGAACAAAATGGCAACATAGTCGATTTCACAGGAGGTCAAGCTGCAAATTCATGATTGTAATTGGAGGTTATGGAATAAAGGCAATTATACCAAAATATAATGTGTGATTGTCAGTAAAGCTGTATAAGCAATAACCAGAACCAATTTTTATTATGTGATTGCAGTCGTTCGTCCGTCTGTCCACTTCGTATCCGGACAGTACATTGGACAGTTTTTAACCTACATGTACGATTCCAATATTTTGTGGGTATATGCACCAGGGGGAGACATGTCGAGTACGAAATATGTGCGACTGGGTTGTTACGATGGCAATGAGATGTAACAGGACATTTTTCCAATGAAAGTAATCTCTGGTGAGGTATGGCCTAACCAAGACATACCCCCATCTGTCTGCGAAGATGTAAAAGATAGTGCCACGGCACTGTAGGTCATCTGTCTGTAACTGGAGAAAGTAGTAAAATTTTTTACTAAAGAACTAGTAGATAGACGGGAACGTAACACCATTTGAGACTAACTATATTTATTCTACACGAGCTTTCGCAGATAAATCTGCTTCCTCAGGTGTAGAATAAATATAGTTAGTCTCAAATGGTGTTACGTTCCCGTCTATCTACTAGTTTAATAGACTAACACGGCTACCCCACAAATCCTTACTAAAGAACTGCAATAGATGAGTTTCTAACTTGTGTTGTCCCCCCTGAACACTATAAAATGATCCATGCAGTTATTTCCTGAGATTTTATGATAAAGTTTCATGGGAAATTCAAGATGCGGCAATATTGGATTTTCGAACTGAACCAAAAAAAGGTATCTTGCACAACTGGACCACAAGGGGAACCTGTGTATCAACATCCATGCAGTAATATCCTAAGAATTTACGATAACAAAATTTCATAGGGAAATCCAAGATGGCCACCTGGTGGCCATATTGGATTTTTCAATCAGACTACAAATTGTATCTTGCGCAACTAGACCCCAAGGAAAACCTCTGTACCAAATTTGAGAACGATCCATGCAGTAGTTCCTGAGAAATCGTGATAATGTTTCATCTGGAAATCCAAGATGGCCGCCTGGTGGTCATATTGGATTTTTCAATCCGACCGCAAATTGTATCTTGCGCAACTAGACCCCAAGGGGAACCTGTGTATCAAATTTGAGAAAGATCCATGCGGTTCTTCCTGATAAATCATGATAACGAAGTTTTATCCTGCACAGCTAGACCCCAAGGGCAACCTCTGTACCAAATTTGAGAAAGATCCATGCAGTAGTTCCTGAGAAATCACGATAACAATGTTTCATCTGGAAATCCAAGATGGCCGCCTGGTGGCCATATTGGATTTTTCGATCAGACTACAAATTGTATCTTGCGCAACTAGACCCCAAGGGAAACCTCTGTACCAAATTTGAGAACGATCCATGCAGTAGTTCCTGAGAAATCGCGATAATGTTTCATCTGGAAATCCAAGATGGCCGCCTGGTGGTCATATTGGATTTTTCAATCAGACCGGAAATTGTATCTTGCGCAACTAGACCCCAAGAAGAACCTGTGTATCAAATTTGAGAAAGATCCATGCGGTTCTTCCTGATAAATCATGATAACGAAGTTTCATAGGGAAATCCAAGATGGCCGCCTGGTGGCCATATTGGATGTTCGAATCAGAGCAGAAAAGGTATCTTGCACAATTAGACCCCCAAGAGGAACCTGTGTACCAAATTTGAGAAAGATCCATGCAGTAGTTAACGAAAAATAATGATGACAAGATTCACTGGCAAATTCAAGATGGCCGCCTGGTGGCCATATTGGATTTTTCAATCAGGCCACAAATTGTATCTTGCACAACTAGACCCCAAGGGGAACCTCTGTACCAAATTTGAGAAAGATCCATGCAGCACTTCCTGAGAAATCGAGATAACAATGTTTCATCTCGAAATCCAAGATGGCCGCCTGGTGGCCATATTAGATGTTCGAATCAGAGCAGAAAAGGTATCTTGCACAACTAGACCCCAAGGGGAACCTGTGTGCCAAATTTGAGGAAGATCCACAAAGTAGTTCCTGAGAAATTGCAATAACAATGTTTCATGGGGAAATCCAAGATGGCCGCCTGGTGGCCATATTGGATTTGTGAATCAGACCACAACAGGTATCTTGCACAACTAGACCCCAAGGGGAACCTGTGTACCAAATTTGAGAAAGATCTATGCAGTAGTTCCTGAGAAATCGCGATAACAATGTTTTAATGGCAAATTCAAGATGGCCGCCATGGCGGCCATATTTAAAATCGTATCGACACGGCATGAACAAATTCTGGTGTACTCATTGGGGGGAACATGCATGCCAAGTTTCAGCTTAATCGCCCAAGCGGTTTCAGAGAAGAAGATGTTTACGCACGACGGACGACGGACAGTCAGGCCATGACATAAGCCCATCGGGCCTTCGGCCCAGATGAGCTAAAAAATCATAAGTGGACAAGGGGCATAACTCTGCAAAATACTTTCTGACACGTCTCGTTTTCGATAGGTATCTAGTTCAGGTCAAGAGAAACAACTGTATCACGTTAGGATGTTGTATATGGAACGGTTCTGAAATTATCACAATAACATATCATAAATGGATTTTTATTTGTAAAAAGGGGCATAACTCTGCAAAATATTGTCCGAGATGACTCATTTTCAATAGGCTTCTGATTTACGTGAAGATAAATAGATGTAACAAGTTTGGTTGCCATGCATGAAACGGTTCTGTAGATATCGCGGTAACGGACGGACGGACGTACGGACAGCCGTACATGACAATACCCCTAGGCCAAAGTTGGCCGAGGGGTAAAAACCAGAACTGTCTATTGATACATCAATGATGTACTACATACCAAATTTTACATCGAGCACTTGAACGCGGTATCAGAGATATAGATCATCATTGATTTCGCATAAATTAAAGATGGCAGCCCATCCTTCCCGCCACTCAGAGGAACTGATGTGGTTATACATTGCAGGTCTCTTGATCGATGCTACATACGAAGTTTCGTATAGAACACTTGAATGGTATCAGAGATATATATCAATAAAGATTTTGCATCAATTAAAGATGGCCGCCAATGTTTCCACCGAAAGTTACTGAGCTGTATCACGATGGGATGGGATTTTCGGCTAAATATCAGAGCCAGTTCATCTCAGAGAAGTGAAATTCCCACAGTGACTTGAGTAGCAGGGGGTGTCTTCGTCGATGTTGTTGTTGTGATTATATATATAATTTTTTTTGCAAGAATATATTTATTTCCCACCTTTTCATACACCACAATGACAGTAGATGTCATAAAAATGCTTTATATACGCCCTAAATCGATCTACATACCCCTCCTCTACTAGATCTCCATCTCTATTATATATATAATCACAACAACATGACGAAGACATCCCCTGCTACTCAAGTCACTGTGGAAATTCCCCACAGTATCTCTATGTAATTTGTGCATTTTTATTCTGAAATTCGAAGGAAATCTATTCAGAATCAAAACAAACCTTCAATACCTCACATGTTATTTTCATAGTGCCTAGTCACAATGCAAGGGCGTAGGCAAGGGGGGGCTTGACGGCCGGCAAAAAAAAAAAAGAACAAAACAAACAAACAAACGAAAGATAGTGCCACGGCACTGTAGCGCTCATCTGGCTATAACTGGAGAAAGTGGCTGAGAGAAATTTTTACTGAAGAACTGCAATAGATGAGTTTCTAACTTGCGTTGTCTCCCCTGAACAAAATGGCAACATAGTCGATTTCCAGGAGGTCAAGCTGCAAATTCATGATTGTAATTGGAGGTTATGGAATAAAGGCAATTATACCAAAATATAATGTGTGATTGTCAGTAAGCTGTATAAGCAATAACCAGAACCAATTTTTATTATGTGATTGCAGTCGTTCGTCCGTCTGTCCACTTCGTGTCCGGACAGTACATTGGACAGTTTTTAACCTACGATTCCAATATTTTGTGGGTATATGCACCAGGGGGAGACATGTCGAGTACGAAATATGTGCGACTGGGTTGTTACGATGGCAATGAGATGTAACAGGACATTTTTCCAATGAAAGTAATCTCTGGTGAGGTATGGCCTAACCAAGACATACCCCCATCTGTCTGCGAAGATGTAAAAGATAGCGCCACTGCACTGTAGGTCATCTGTCTGCAACTGCAGAAAGTAGCTGTGAGAAATTTTTACTAAAGAACTGCAATGGATGAGTTTCTAACTTGTGTTGTCCCCCCTGAACACTATAAAATGATCCATGCAGTTATTTCCTGAGATTTTATGATAAAGTTTCATGGGAAATTCAAGATGTGGCAATATTGGATTTCCGAAATTCAATTTCAATTTCAATTTATTGGCACTAACACAATTCACATTGGTTATGGCCGAGAAACCATATCAAACACACAATAGTTCAGTGTATTACAAGAAATAGTAATACAAAGTGAAAACATGAGTAACAAGATACCTAACAGCCAGTGCTATTACGAAATGAACCAAAAAAAGGTATCTTGCTCAACTGGATCACAAGGGGAACCTGTGTATCAACATCCATGCAGTAATATCCTAAGAATTCACGATAACAAAATTTCATGGGGAAATCCAAGATGGCCACCTGGTGGCCATATTGGATTTTTCAATCAGATCATATATGGTATCCTGCACAGCTAGACCCCAAGGGCAACCTCTGTACCAAATTTGAGAAAGATCCATGCAGTAGTTCCTGAGAAATCACGATAACAATGTTTCATCTGGAAATCCAAGATGGCCGCCTGGTGGCCATATTGGATTTTTCAATCAGACTACAAATTGTATCTTGCGCAACTAGACCCCAAGGGGAACCTCTGTACCAAATTTGAGAACGATCCATGCAGTAGTTCCTGAGAAATCGCGATAATGTTTCATCCGGAAATCCAAGATGGCCACCTGGTGGTCATATTGGATTTTTCAATCAGACCGCAAATTGTATCTTGCGCAACTAGACCCCAAGGGGAACCTGTGTATCAAATTTGAGAAAGATCCATGCGGTTCTTCCTGATAAATCACGATAACGAAGTTTCATAGGGAAATCCAAGATGGCCGCCTGGTGGCCATATTGGATGTTCGAATCAGAGCAGAAAAGGTATCTTGCACAACTAGACCCCCAAGAGGAACCTGTGTACCAAATCTGAGAAAGATCCATGCAGTAGTTAACGAAAAATAATGACAAGATTTCACTGGCAAATTCAAGATGGCCACCTTGTGGCCATATTGGATTTTTCAATCAGACCACAAATTGTATCTTGCACAACTAGACCCCAAGGGGAACCTCGGTACCAAATTTGAGAAAGACCCATGCAGTACTTCCTGAGAAATCGAGATAACAATGTTTCATCTCGAAATCCAAGATGGCCGCCTGGTGGCCATATTGGATTTCTGAATCAGACCACAAAAGTATCTTGCACAACTAGACACTAAGGGGAACCTGTGTATCAAATTTGAGAAAGATCCATGCAGTACTTCCTCACAAATCACGATAACGAAGTTTCATAGGGAAATCCAAGATGGCTGCCTGGTGGCCATATTGGATGTTCGAATCAGAGCAGAAAAGGTATCTTGCACAACTAGACCTGTGTACCAAATTTGAGGAAGATCCACAAAGTAGTTCCTGAGAAATTGCAATAACAATGTTTCATGGGGAAATCCAAGATGGCCGCCTGGTGGCCATATTGATTTGTGAATCAGACCACAACAGGTATCTTGCACAACTAGACCCCAAGGGGAACCTGTGTACCAAATTTGAGAAAGATCTATGCAGTAGTTCCTGAGAAATCGCGATAACAATGTTTCAATGGCAAATTCAAGATGGCCGCCATGGCGGCCATATTTAAAATCGTATCGACACGGCATGAACAAATTCTGGTGTACTCATTGGGGGGAACATGCATGCCAAGTTTCAGCTTAATCGGCCAAGCGGTTTCAGAGAAGAAGATGTTTACGGACGACGCACGACGCACGATGGACGACGCACGACGGACGACGGACAGTCAGGCCATGACATAAGCCCATCGGGCCTTCGGCCCAGATGAGCTAAAAAAGGAAAGAAAGAAAGAAAAAGAAACCTAACATAGCATATAAGATCACGTATCTTATTCAATTATTACAGGAGAATAAACTTATCACCGCCAGTGCATACCATTAGGCCTAAAATAAGATTGCAATTGATCAGTGATCAAAGCCATAGATTGACGATTTCGGGCTTCAATCGAGAATGGAATAGTGTGCTCCAAATCCAATCAAATGCCGCCTATTTGGACAAAAAACATCAAAACTTCCGATGAGGAGAATTTTTTGTAACTTTTTCACTACAAACTTATTTTGTTTTTCAATTGAGATCCCACTACTTCTTTATTCACAAACAAGAGATATACAAACTCTCAACTACTTTTCATAAAGAAACCCTAGAAATAAACCTACTGTCTTTCCCAGATAATAAATCCCAGACGTTTTTGGTGATATTTATCGTACAACATTGAAACTTCACACAGTATATAAACTAAAAAGCCCGAATTGTATTTCTGTCTTTCATTAAAATTTGTTGAGAACTGACCAAAGTCACCGATACCTACCATGTTATTTTGGGGCCACGATAACTTTGATCTGCCATTGTTAAAACATGCGAGCTTGACGTAAAAAGTCAAAAATATCTCACAAATTTCCCATCTAATTTTTGTTTTCGCGATTTATTGAGAACTACTGGAGGGGAATAAATTTAGTATTTTTTTTATCTACTGTGTGAAGTTTCAATGTTGTCGGATAAATTGTCCCAGAAATATCGTCGGAAACGTCAGAGACGAAACGTGCTCAGACACGCGCTGCTATCGGGGCACGACAGTATTGTCTAAGGATTAACTTGAAATATAGTGCAAACCTGAGACTGAATGATCACTTCAGCTTGTATATCATTGCAGTGATCGTCTTTGTTATGAGACATTTTGGGATAAATCAAAGTTCAGTTGTTACAACGTTATACTACTCCGATGCTCCCAGAGAGTGCCAATTTACCATCAAGTTTCAAAAAAAATTCTTAAGCTGCGAGGGGGGATACCCCCATCTCAAACTCTCCCCCTCTCAAGCCCCCCCCCCCAAATCTGACAACTTGTCTACGCCCTTGCAATGTTACAACATTGCAAGCCGCAATGTTACAACATTGCAAGCCCAACTTCATTGTGCTTTGAAAAAAAAAACCTACGTGAGGTAAGTTGGAGATTTTCTTTGATCCTGAACAGATTTCCTTCAAATTTCAGTATAAAAATGCACAAATCATACAGATACTGTGGAGAATTTCACTTCTCTAAGAACATGAATTGCAGGCAAGCACCTAAAAGGTGCGTGGACCCCTCAGCCTGTTTTTTTTCAGTCAAGTAGGATCAGGGCTGCATCTAGAGCCAGTTTAGTTTTGGAAAACATATGGGCACCCAAAACTCAAATGAAACAAAAAACGAAAGTGTTGTTGTTGTTCAATTTGAAAGGATTTCTGAAGGAAATACTCCTAGAAAAAGCTTCTGGAAGCCTCAATATCGATCCGATTGCATGGCTGGGTATTGAATTTCATGTTAATAAACCTCTGTTTTGTGATTGATCACAGGCTCTTTGCGCCGAAATTCACTTAAAAAAATTGGACCCTCAATAATGAATTACCAAAAGGAACTGGGAGTTTGGGATCGGAACCTGCAAAAATCCCTGGATACCGTATATAACAGACTTCGGTTTCACGTGAGTGGTGTGCTGGGATTACAGCATGCAAGGAAGTGTAGCTTTATCAGTGGCAATTTATGCATTGCACAAGTGTGATAACAAGTAAACACACTTATTGACACAGGCCCACCCTTATCATTATTTTGGGCATAGGCTCCAGGTATGCAAACTGATTCAAAACTGCACACAGTCAGGCTAAAAATGGGCTCTCCTAATCACTCGTTTTACATAATTTCCAAGGTACAATAACATGTTTGGTGACAAAAATTGAAGCATTATGTTGTACCAGTTAAATGTGTGGACACAAATATGGTTCATGCAAAAGTTTTAGAATAAATCATATGATGTAGAATAGAATGATTTAATAGCAAAATTTAAGAAAAATGTTGTCCTTCATTCAATGAGAATCATGAATGGACCAGGCTTTCTTGTATCAGCGAACCTTCAAAATTCACAACGAAACATGCAACCAAGGGTTCCCGATGGGCATAGGTAACAGTGCAAAAGCTAAGCCATCAATAAATTAAAAAATTAAAAAAAATAAAAAATCATGAAATTATCATAGCCATCTGAAAATCTAATCATTTCATCTGTCAACATTCAGGAAGCTCTCACCAAAGTTTGGTCAGGCCCGACTTGATAGATCTGCAAATATTCAGCGGACAAGAACATGTTGATGGGCATAGATAACAGTGCAGAAGCTAAGCCATCAATAAATAATAATAATTTTTTTTTTAAATCATGACATCATCATAGCCATCTGAAAATCTAATCATTTCATCTGTCAACATTCAGGAAGCTCTCACCAAAGTTTGGTCAGGCCCGACTTCATAGATCTGCAGATATTCAGCGGACAAGAACATGTTGATGGGCATAGATAACAGTGCAAAAGCTACGCCATCAATAAATAATAAAAAAAATAATTAAAAATCATGACATCATCATAGCCATCTGAAAATCTAATCATTTCATCTGTCAACATTCAGGAAGCTCTCACCAAAGTTTGGTCAGGCCCGACTTCATAGATCTGCAGATATTTAGCGGACAAGAAAATGTTGACGGACGGACGCTAGGACGGACGCTAGGACGGACGGACGTACATACATGGCAACGACAAGACCCCACAGCCCTATGGGCTGAGGGGTAAAAACTGGCTCCGATAGCCGAAAATCACATCCCATCATTATGTGAGATAGAATTTTGAAACTCCCTGACGAATCTCCGTTGGTAATGCATTAGCGTCAGTGCAACAACAACAACAACAACAACATGCAGCAGCAACGATGATGATGTTTTCGTTAATTTATTGGGTTGGCCATACCTTTCGCTATCTTCCATGAAGTATATTTTAAAGGACTTGTTATGCGAGACACCACTTGTACTGGCCGACGACTACAGTTCATTTTACAACTGAAAACTCAACTCCCATCATCGGATGTGTTGGCAGGAAGCACAAAACACATGGGCACTACTTTCGTTTTTGACTACTTTCGTTTTTGACAGAATCTCACGGGTTCCTACAATTCTGTTACAAGACAAAGTACAAGTTGCCCTTTTTCGATAAAACAGGCGTTTATTATCGTTCAAATCCATTCTGAGAACTTTTAGACGAAATAACAATTCGATTTTCACAGTTTTAATGTCAGACTATTTTTTTCTCAACAGCGTAGGGATACAACACTGAATATGCAGAGGAATATAGACTTCTAGACCAAACCAATGGCCAGTCAGTCACTACACTGAACCAATGGCTGAAACACAACTTTACTATGGAGCTCTTTGATAGGCTACATGCAAATAAGAGTATGTAAATCAGTATAAAAGTAGGGGTAATGTATGCATACTTCCAGATCCCCTTTTAGAAGACTGGAAAATGGTAGAAAAATAAAAAAAAATTGTAAAAAAATAAATAATGACCGGTTTGACCTGAAAGTCTCAAAGGCACAAGTAAAAAATAAAAGGATCATAACCTGTAAGTTTCAAGAACTTCCTCGAAATAGTTTTCGAGATACGGCTCGGACAGACGGACAGACGCACTGCTGGGGCCACAACAATACTCCTTAGCCCGTAGGGGCTGAGGAGTAAAAATCTAAATCTGCATGGTACATGTTTGGATATAGTGATCAAACATATTTTCATTTGTATTTCATTTCTTGTCACCTATCGACACAATTCGGTTATATTTCGTTCAAACTCCGTTCATCCTTTTGCGTTCATTCTCATAAATCATTAAATGTAAACGTGTGTAACAAATTATTTTGTCACATTCACGGAGAACAGTAGTTGAAAATGGCAACTTGTCACGGATTTCCAATTTAAAGAAAACAACGAAGATCGATCTTCATAATCCCCAGATTCACAGAGATATATGTTTCTTCTTCTATTACAATCAACTTTATATTAGATCTAAAAACATAATTTTATATGCTCTAAATTGAGGTAGGGATGAAATCTTTCGTGACGTCTGCACGAAAGAGTGCTCTCGCCAAGGTGCGCGCGAGAAGGTCACAGCAGGTCTTCAATTTCACATTCCGGTTTTCTCGCGCAAAAAGTGAATGCTTTATGCACCATTCATGCTAGATCTGCATTCTATTTGCGTTTTACAATATGATCTGTTATGAACTTTTTATAGGATTGGGCGATATGAGAAAAGAAAAAGTTATTCAAAATTGTTTAATAATATTTTTTATCAGAATATTTATCTTATATATTCTTCTGTGCAATCGGTAAAATTATCTTGCATTCTTCTTGCTTGTTATCACATTAGTCCAGACAAATTTTTAGTATTATGTAAATATTTAGGAAGAATGGTCTAATAAGTTGTTTCTCCGTGATATCTTCCGTACATAAGCGACAGGTTTCCGCAACACAATTGTATTCAGGACGGAAAACATCTTTGGAATGTACCTTGTACGCCTCGATGAGAACGAATGTTTTTTTATACCATCCAGGATAATATTAATTAAGTATTTTATCAACTATTTTTTCTTTTGTTAGACCCACCCGATTACATTTCGATTTTTGATTGATTGAAATTGTAGTCCCCTTCCCATTCGGATTTCGCGGTCCATCAACTCAATGCTCTATTTAAATTTCACGGTACATTTCTTCGTTCATTTAAGATCTTTTGCAGCGCTAGATATTAAAATCAATAATTAAATAATAAATAACAATGAGAGAGCAGAGGGAGATATTTATAAATGGAAGTACTAAAGATATGTGGTATTTTATATTTTCTCATGTCTCGCAAAACGGGATTCATTTTTTTGTTAATTTGAGCTCTAGGCTTAATTTAAAGTGTTACTATTATTATATTGGTAATGTACTCTAACTTCGTAATGGAGATTAGATCAGCATGTACCCCATGTGAAATGTTCTTCTTTTATTCCAGTGTTATGTATTGCTGGAGGGGGGGGGGGCTCTTAATTCTGAGTACAATAAAAATTTATACATTCATCTCACAAACAAACAAAAGACGCTGACTATAACAGAATCTTGGGACATCAAGCCATGTAGTTGTTATAGTATTTTGAAAATCAATTCATCTGTAATCACAAATTCGGTTCAGACTATGGAAGTCAACATTAGGTGATCATGCACACTTCAGAAGCGCCGCATGGGTAGGAGTACGTGATGCGGCTGTTTTCAGGGGCATAGCTCTGCAGGGTGAAAGTTCGCACATTTGGACCACGTGGGGCTTTTTCGCCGTGGGAGCAGGGACGACATGCTCCATATTTCTTTATCTATCTGAACAAATTACAATCAGTACATTTTGTAAACATTAACTACACGGGTTTCCGAGCCATTCTGTCAGTCATCCAACTTTATTCACAGGCAAACATGTACAGATGATTAAAGTTTAACGGCAGCAGCAGGCAGTGAAACTGGCACTACGGTAGTCCAAACTTCGCTCACTCCATTCGTTTCATTTCATTTCGGTTATTTCGTTTCGCTCAAACTCCGTTCATATTCTGGTCATAATTCGTTCAAACTTCGTTCCCAGGTGCCGCGGAGCATATTCAAAAGTGGGGGGGCTGACCCCTATCTCGACCATAAAGTGGGGGGGGGAGCTGAAGTCGCTCCTAGATAGGGCTTATAACATTACAGCTCCGAAAAGTGGGGGGCCTTGCCCCCCAAGCCCCCCCCCCCCAGCCCCCCCTCCCGGCTCGGCGGCCCCTGGTTCCGGTTTGAAATTGTTTTGGTCATATTTTAATAGCCGAATCGAAACAAACCAAACGAGTGTAAACATTATCGCAATTGCCTCTGTATTCACATGTCACGTAAACGATTGTAATTTGGAGATAAGAACGTGATGTCCCGATGTCGTCCCGATGCTGTCCCGATGTTGTCCCGATATCGTCCTTGTAACAAGACCGGGACAAAACCAGGACAAGATCAGGACAAAAATCGGGTTATCATCATGTTAACATCGTGACAGAATCGGGTTGTCATGAAGTTAACATCATGTCATCCCAGTATTGAGTTCATTTCTTTCACGTACTGTAACTAACCTAACGATTGACGGCCCACTTAATGGTTGCCCCCTATAATCTGGATTTTCAACAGTATTGCAGCAGTCAACCCTTACCGAAATAATATTTTTCTGGCACACTGGTTGCGGCAAGCTTGCCGAAAACTTTCTGGCAACCTCACCGCACACAGTGTGCCAGAGAGTTTTTTCACATGCAAATGAGCTTTCCGGCACACTATACAGATTGCGGCAAGCTGGCCGCAAACTGCTTATGTATTCCAGCAGCCTTCTGGCACACTCTTCCGGCAACCTCAACGCGAACTCTTCCGGCAACCTCACCGAGCACTATTCCGGCAGCCTTCCGGCGCACTCTTCCAATAACATCTGGGCTTATCAATATTTTCATGGTGGTGGCCAGAATGACATCATCCTGACCTCCACATGAATGGTACAAATCACTCCACTCAAACTGTTGTACAAAAGATCTGTCATGCAATGAAATCTAAACAGACAATGAATGAATTAAAGAACACAATGATCAACATGGCAGAGAAAACTACAACTTGTCTACAAAATTACTGGACTGGCCTAAACTATAATCAAACTGTTACTTTGCATTCAAACAGACTTACCACACAAATCTGTATCATGTATGACCAGGAAATAGTATAAATTATGCAGGCCTAAGTTAGCAGGAACAACTCCTCATGGTTGCAAACATATTCTCTCACCTGCTCACCAACTGCCAGATTTCAAAGTCCAGAACCGAATTACATATGTATTCATGTGCACCAAAAGTAGTCCAATGATAGGAAAGGTTAGTACTTAGGTACATTAGAATCCTACAATGAAATTTTGTCTCAGAATTAATTGTTCATTCTGAGAACATTCCCCTAATAACTATAACTTCAACTATGTGGTACAGTGTGGTACACTAATTTTGTATAGTTCCTTCTGTGATGTATGCCTACACTGGTACAGTTTGGATATTTTCCTATCCAGCTTGAAAATTAGGGGTCAAAATTTAACTGGGTTAACTAATAACAGCTGGCAAATCTTCAGTGCAGCCCATTCCATACAGCGTGTGCCGGTGGCGGCATACTCTGATTCCGGCACACGCTTGGCGCACAGTGCGCCACTAGCGGCCCACAGCTTGGCTCTGGCACACTTTTATCTTCTTCTGGCTCACTCTCCGCATACTGTTTGCCAGTACCACCAATTGAGAATGCCAAAATATTTTCTAGGCCAATTTTAGATTTACTGGAAGGTTTGAGGAGACAGAGGTCTGAAATGAAATGTTTCCTTTTATATTTTCCGAGGTAACGAACTCAACCTTTGACATTGTAATCGTGACCCATGGCATTTTCTACATTCACTAAACATGTTCTGATCCCTCACTAAAGGTAAAGAGCTCAAATACTTACATGTACAAGACTTCTGTCATTGGACAGCCAATCTAATTCCACTTAACTGCTGGGCTGCAGCCGAGATATCTCCATTGTCCTAGAGCGCTGCATCATTTATGTTAAGCGCTACATGTAAATGTTGGTTTCTCCACTTCTGAAACTCAATGAAATCGACCATGTAGGTCCACATACTCCAGCAGCAGCACCAGTTATGAGGATTGCTGTGGGGTACGGGCAAGAAATCTGTAGAGAAACAACTGCTGAAATCCAAAATAGTTGATGGCAGCCATCTTGGATTATGCAGGTACATGGTAAGCAGTCCTTGTCTTTTGTAAAAAGATGGTGAGCTAAAAAAAGTGTACCTAAATTAACCAAGGAGAGCTAATACGAGAGCTGAAAATCGCTCTCTCAAATTTTGTGAGGGGAGTGATTTTGTTTTAATTGTTTAACCTACCATTTTATATTTTTGATTAAATTATTTTATTTTTCAATTTATTTTCAAACGAAAAATTAATAAAAATAAATTATTCTATTTCAATTTAACTGTTACGCTGCGTTCCCATTTTTACGATGTATTACACTATTACACCCGGGTTTTATGAGCGAAAATATCATTCATAGATGTGTGCCAAGATTTGCCTCACGTAGCAGCTGGTCCATAATGGTTCGGTCAACGTTTATTTGATTTCATTTTATGCCGAAATATATCAAATTGTCAGCGTAAATAAAATTTATTGGAAGAGACTGCAGTATTTTTGGTATAATTGCGGTCGGAAATGGCGAATTATGAAGAATTACAGCGGAAAATCTTGGTTTTTCAGCTGCCTTTCTCCCGGGTCTTTTCCAACTTTTCGTCCGCCATTTGTAGCGTGTGACGTCTCATTGGAAAGGGAATTCCTTATAGTTTCTGATTAGAGCCTTGAATTCGTCCGATGGCCAATCAAACAGACAATAACATCGAAATTAGGCAAGAGGTCTTTTCCCGTTTCTCCTGGTAACGCTACCAGACGACCGAGATATCGGTTCCGTGATTGGATAGCGTGGTCTCGTGACCTAACATCGAAGCAATCATTGGCCAGACACCTTGAACTGGGTCAAGCTGATCTAGGCAAGATGCCATTTTTTCTGTAATCGCCAAGAATTACGTGACGTTCAGGTCGACAGAAATGTAAAAATAAACTTCGTTGCGATGATTTCATGGTAATCCGCACTATGGAAATATAAAATGAGCTTCTGTACTTCAACTATACCAAAGAATCATATATTTTGTAAGGGTTTTCTGTAAGTATTTTATATTTTCTGAGCGGCTTCTTGACAATGTTTTATGGAAAATCGCGGTATTTTTTATTATTTTTTTTTCTTTATTTCTTCCTCCCGACTTCGTTATTCCGAGACAGAGTATGAAGTTTACATCCAGGAAATCAAGACAGACTTAGCTAACAATATATGTATGGTTTGTATTAGGTTTCATGCATGGTAAATTTGAAAATATCGATTTTAGACAATGGTACGCGAAGACCGACAAGTTCAGGGCCACCCTCCCGGGCCCGCCGCAGTCTACACTGCGGCCACTCTACCGGGCCCGCCGCAGCGTAACAGTTAAACAAGTCAATATCAAAAGTAATGAAGATTTCAACAGTCACCAGTGGGTAGTACGTACCAGAAGATTGAGCAAGCTCACTCTGCATATAATACTCGTCGGAACCAATCATGCGCGAAGAGCAGTGTCTGTGGAGGTTCTCGAAAATAATCGGCCGATAGTATTTAAGTGAACGAGAAGAATGGCTGGCGAATGATCAGACGAGTCCCAGTTCAATATTGCCCAAGAGTATTGACATCCTACTGACTACAGGCTCTGTGTGCTGATAATGATGTGCAAATCTTCTACCTTTCTTAGAAAACTTCGTCAACTGCTTCAACCGCCATTGTTGTCAGCTCTCCGCGCACGTGGCAGATATTGCACAATCCCATGCTAGGAATAGCCTGTGCAAGAGACTACCGATTGTCAAACAAGCGAAGAAATTATGGCCGCGCTGGAATTGACGGCGATCGTTTGCTGATTAAAATTTATTAAAGGCATTTCAGTTTATTCTCACAGTGATTTTCAGTGTGGAAGAGTTCGCAAAATTAACACCAACTGTCCGTTCATTTAATAATAAGGCCGTTAGCAGACACAGCTTACTTATTTCTATATTTAATCTGCTGAATCTAGGTGCGTGAAAAACAGTGTACCTTGGATATGATTTAGGTGAGCGATGGTGCGCGAGAGCGATCGCTCACCTCCAAACGCAAGGACTGGGTAAGTGAAAAGCAATCCCAACCGTCCATTCACCAATGTTAAGACAATCTGGAAGTTTGAAATCGATCAGTTCAATGGTTCTCGAGTTATTGGTCAGACAAGAAATCTCTAACGGAATTATGGAATCGTGGAATTATGAACGCCCGGTGTTACAGGAGTATAGGTAATGTAATTACCGTAAGCATTGTTATATATTCTATTGAAATGTAGAATTCTTTAATCGCTCTGGGGATACAAATATTTCAACAGTTAAACAGAATTTTTATATGGGAGTTAGATAGGCCTATGTCAGGTTTGTAACTGTGAACAGTTGAACCTGCAGATTTGGGCAATGCTGCAGTGCTTAATAATTGAAATCAATCTCTTGTTCCATGCCAAGAGTCCAGAATCATGTGGCAATATCGCAACTTTTGGGGAACATTTGCAATTTTTAATTCAAACTCCAGCAGTGAACCTTAAATATGACATTGCAGTTTCCAAATTCTCACTGTGAATGGAAATCAGCTGATACACCAAGTCTTGCAGCCTCACAAGAATAGAAGAATTAAATGAGAAATTAAATGAGAAAGAGCGAATACACAATGTGAATGAGATTCACTTTGAGATCTCTACTCAGTAAAATACAATACAGGCATCATAAACTTTCAGCAAGATAAAAGTTTATGCTTATTCAAACTCCATTCTTGATTCCACAACATTGTAAACTACTAGTTTGTTTTTAGAATGGCATGCATTCTGCTTTGTCTATTCACCAAATATTTTCCGTCACAAGACAGACTGATTAAATTCTGATTTCATAATAGTGGCATTATGACACTGCAGGACCAAATATTACAATTATTTAATTTCATGACTACAGACCATCAGAAAATGAACACTAAAGCCCGTTAAAAACAGCTCTTTAACTCTTTACCCCATACGGCCGCCTTTGAGCGCCTTGTACGCTCCCCCATAGAACCGCCTTTGAGCGCCTCGCACGCTGCCCCATAGAACCGTCTTTCAGCGTGTCATCGCTGTTCCCATGTGATGGATTACTTTCGCAATTTTTGCGTTTATTTTGAGTAAAACCTGATTAAAACTATACATTTTCAGAAAGCCAAAATTTAAATAAATCGGACTATATAGACTGTTGGTATGTTTTGTAGTAAGGGTAAAATGAAATCGAGAGAGGAACAGAAATAATCGATGGAAAATGCGCGATTAGACACCAAATGTGTTTCGTGTGCTTCAAGAGAAACGTTCGAAAAATTGTAAAACCTGCTTCCAAATTCCTGAATATTTCATGTAACGCGAGTATAAACTACCAAAGTATCTAACCTTGATGACTAACTCGTCAAATCTGCCCATCTGAGTTTATTATAAACATTTCCCGGGACCTGTTGATCTCCCGTTTTAGAATTTATCCGCCATTCTTTCACCATGCTGTGTTTCGTGGACCCATGGCCATGGCGATCACGCGCAGATAAACCGACTGCTCCAATCACGCGGGCCTCTGAAAAGGTCGCTCAAGGTCACTCAACTTTGGGCCAATCAGTGATGCTGTTTTACTTCACCTTGTTACCAGCCTTCGTTCTCCTTTAGGGAAGTATATGGGACTTTTTCAGTTATAGCTCGTTCTATACCTGCCATCTCATGATGTAACTGCGAAATCCCGAATGTACGAAAAATAAGCTTTACAATGGTATACGACAACACAGGAATTACAACCGAACAACAACAACAGAACGCTGCAAAACGTAGCTAAAATGCGACAATTTCTTCGCTTTTTTCGTGATTTCCAACAGACGGAAAGCAGACACAACACATTTTCTCGCAAGATTACTTATTTTTAGATTAAACGTTGCTGATATTGATATAAAACGTGAACAAATGACGTAGAATGGGCCTGTGGGAGACCATTGGTAAATATTTTTCCACATGACATAGGACATAAAACGGGATATTTTACATCGCAGGAAACGTATGAAAATTGAAATCAGTCCATGGGTTAAAGACCTACGCCATTACAAATCTGTTATGGGTCAGAGAGAGAAAATTCTCCACAAGTCTATGGGGTAAAGAGTTAAGAGAGCGTCAGAAAATGAATATACGAAAGTGAACATTTTTAAGTTCAATTGGAATGACTTATTCATATGATAGCCGTCAAAAATTCTTAGCACAGCTCTCATATCCAGTCCTAATGAAAATGGATACATCTGTTATTTGAAAGTAATTACAGCAAAGACTCCACGTTAATGCACGGTTTACCTAAAGGGGTTTGAAAACATTAATGTTTACATAGCTGTGTGATAGAAATGACTTGCTAGCATCCATGGGAAAGACAGCAAGAATGAGCCAGGTTAGATTATCAGCGACTTTTGCTCTTCAGAACATCCCCATTTGAACCTCTATTAGCTGGCAAATTCCCATGCAGTTGGTGATGCCAAGCAAAGATAAACCCCTTTGATACCCCCGATGCAGGACTTGTCCATTGATATGTAAATGTCTCCAAGATTGCAGCCGGGTTTTGGCACTAGGCCAAAATATTGTTACTCCAGCAGAGAGTTCAAGAGAGGAAGTTCTTTGATCCTGTCTGGAATGGAGACATTAAAGACTTCATGAAACCAATGCTGAGCAATTGAGTTATTCAGTCTAGAGGAAACTTATTATTCAAACTAGCCAGAGCCAGTTGGATCAGTTTTTCATATGCAGACTGATTGTATAACTCTTGACAGGATGGCTGTTTCATGTCAAACCTGGAATGAATTTTTAGCTCATCTGGGCCGAAGGCCCGATGGGCTTATGTCATGGCCTGATTGTCCTTCGTGCGTCGTCTGTAAACATCTTCTTCTCTGAAACCGCTTGGCCGATTAAGCTGAAACTTGGCATGCATGTTCCCCCCAATGACTACACCAGAATTTGTTCATGCCATGTTGATACGATTTTAAATATGGCTGCCATGGTGGCCATCTTGAATTTGCCAGGGAAATCTTGTCATCATTATTTTTCGGTAACTACTGCATGGATCTTTCTCAAATTTGGTACACAGTTTCCTCTTGGGGTATAGTTGTGCAAGATATCTTTTTGTGGTCGGATTCGAAAATCTAACATGGCCACCAGGCGGCCATTTTGGATTTCCCCATGAAACATTGTTATTGGGATTTTCTGAGGAACTACTGTGTGGATCTTCCTCAAATTTGGTACACAGGTTCCCCTTGGGCTCTAGTTGTGCAAGATACCTTTCCTTCTCTGATTCGAACATCCAATATGGCCACCAAGCGGCCATCTTGGATTTCCCTATGAAACTTCGTTATCATGATTTATCAGAAAGTACTGCATGGATCTTTCTCAAATCTGATACACAGGTTCCCCTTGGGGTCTAGGTGTGCAAGATACTTTTGTGGTCTGATTCAGAAATCCAATATGGCCACCAGGCGTCCATCTTGGATTTCCAGATGAAACATTGTTATCGCCATTTCTCAGGAACTACTGCATGGATCTTTCTCAAATTTGGTACACAGATTTCCCTTGAGCCTAGTTGTGCAAGATACAATTTGTGGTCTGATTGAAAAATCCAATATGGCCACCAGGCGGCCATCTTGTATTTTCCTATGAAACTTCGTTATCATGATTTATCAGGAAGTACCACTATCCAATATGGCCACTAGGCGGCCATCTTGGATTTCTCCATGAAACTTTATCGCGATTTCTCAGGAACTATATCTTTCTCAAATTTGATTCGCAGGTTCCCCTTGGGGTGAAGTTGAGCAAGATACCTTTTCTTGTCCGATTTGAAAATCGAATATGGCCACCAGGTGGCCATCTTGAATTTCCCCATGAAATTTTGTTATCGTGAATTCTCAGGATATTACTGCATGGATGTTGATACACAGGTTCTCCTTGTGGTCCAGTTGTGCAAGATACCTTTTCTGGTTAATTTTGAAAATCCAATATTTCCCATGAAACTTTATCCTGAAATCTCGGAAAATAACTGCATGGATCATTTAGGGTTCAGGGGGACAACACAAGTTAGAAACTCATCTATTGCAGTTCTTTAGTAAAAATTTCTCACAGCTACTTTCTCCAGTTACAGACAGCTGAGCTACAGGGCCGTGGCACTATCTTTATTGTGCCAGTCTTGTTAAAGATCTCAAATGTCCTGACTGGTTTACACATAATTATTGGCCATATTCACTGCAGTGATTTAATGGAGTGACAGTCTAACAGCGAGGCTCAAGTGGGACTAGCAGATTCACCATATATTGTGTACACAAAGCTCCTGACAGCTCCAATGGAATACCAGCTGCTCTTGTGTTACAGAAATATATATTTCATCTCAAAAATAGCACAGGTATATCCTCTAATCATAAGAAACATGTGTACCAAGTACAGATGTACAGGTGTACTTCAGCTAAACACAAAACTCTTTATCATTGGGATTTTAACATTGGAGCACCCATGGAATATTCACAGGTAGTATCCCCAGGTGGATTACCCAACCCCCATATTTTTATAAATATTTTTTTACATTTCTTCTGAATTTTTCTAGATTGACAATGACATCCTCTTTCCCCCCCCTCACAATATCTGGCATTTAGTTCATGTAAGACGAAGTGACGTGAATTTACGGGTTTTCCAATAGTAGCAAATGTTCCACATGCTAACATGTAAAGTCACGTTGAAAAGCGGTATCTCCTCTTACATGAACTATATACCCAATATCTCTCCTTTACTTCGTAAGGCGAGATAACAAGCGTTATGAGAGCCCGAACATCTCGCCTTTCGGGGTCATCCGCCGAAGGTGCAGCAGTATTGAAAGCATACATGTAGAGCAAACAATAAACATCTGGAATAGGTGATGTGGTACAGACAATAATGTCTGGAATAGATTAACTGGTACAGACTATAACATCAGTCCCATGTGGGATTACTGGCATATAAGTTAATCCCATGTAGGATGGATAGGTCAATGCCGTCGGATTACTGGCGCATAGGGCAGTCCAGTGTGAGATTACTGCTGGATAGACCAGTCCCCTGCGGGATTACTGCTGGATAGTCCAGTCCCAAGTGGGGTTACTGCTGGATAGGCCTGTCCGGTCTGGGATTACTGCTGGATAGGCCAGTCCGGTCTGGGTTTACTGCTCGATAGATGAGTCTCGTATGCGATTAATGCTGGATAGGGCAGTCCCATGTGGGATTACTGCTGCATAGGCAGTCCAGTGTGAGAATACTGCTGCATACAGCAATCCTGTGTGGGATTACGGCTGGGGAGGCCGGTCCCATGTGGGATTACTGCTGGATAGGCCTGTCCGGTCTGGGATTACTGCTGGATAGGCCAGTCCGGTCTGGGTTTACTGCTCGATAGATGAGTCTCGTATGCGATTACTGCTGGATAGGTCAGTCCCGTGTGGCATTACTGCTGCATAGGCCAGTGCCATTTTGGATTACTGCTGGATAGATCAGCTGTGTGAGATTACTGCTGGATAGGCCAGTCCCAAGTTGGATTACAGATGGATAGACCAGTCTGGTCTGGGATTACTGCTGGATAGTTGAGTTCCCTATGGGATTACCACTGGATAGGTCAGTCTCGTGTGGCATTAATGCTGGATAGGCCAGTGCAATTTGGGATTACAGCTGGATAGGTCAGTCCCGTGTGGGATTAATGCTGGAGAGCTGTGACCTAGGAAAACATGAATATGTCCACCAAGTTTTACTGGAACTTATACACGTCAGGAGGCTATAGTTGTGATTGTGAATTGTCGAACTTTATCTATACACCATGCAAGCATATTCTGACTGGTGACCTTGATGTGGTGAGTGATAAGGATCTGAAATTACTCCTGATGAAAGGACCTAAATATAGAGAGCCTGAATAAATCTGAAGGCCGACCAGAAGATAGTCCTGTCTGCATTAGAACAGTACGTTATTGATTGGTCTAAGCGAGAAAAAGTTGAACCTACAGTACTCGCTGATTGGCTGGACCTCACCAAGAGCAAGGTCGTTGAAACAATCCGCCATATTGACAGAAGTACTCTTCCCCAAGCAAAACAAGTACTGAGAAACCTCAATTCGCAAGAAGTTCTAGCAAATCTCCAGAGTAAATTCGTCATAGTCCCAGCAGACAAAGCTCCGAATAATATAATATTCATATGTAAATATTACTATTACCAGGTGCTGGTTAAAGAATTGAGTGTAGACATATCTTCATCAAATACGTCTACTTACTCCCAAACTGCATTTACTCTGGAAGATTTATTTAACAATCACAAAAAGTTTCTCAAGGAAAGAGGTATTTGTCTTCCAACCAATCATAACGACATACCAAAAATATACTGGACTCCCAAAATGCATAAATCACCATACAAAGCTAGATTCATAACTCTGGCGTGGAATGTATGTGGATATTGAAAAACTCAAAATGTCTTACGGAAGAACTTGATGCTAAAGGTCACATACCGTACCGACATGTATCCACATGGGATTTCTCGACTCTCTATACTACAATCTCTCATCAGGACCTTATTGACCGTATAAGTTCATTAATAGTATCTGTGTTCAAGAAAACTGATCGTAGATATATTAATGTCGGAAGCCATAAAGCATTCTTTAGTACGACTATATACAAGAGATATCATTCATGGGATGTTTCTTTGTTTATAGAGTTGCTTGAATTTCTCATTAAAAATATCTATGTGAAATTTGGCAACACAATATATCAGCAGCATATAGGTATTCCAATGGGTACTAATTGTGCACCCCTGTTGGCTGACCTGTATCTGTTCTCGTATGAATATGACTATATGCAGGCGCTTTCAAAAACCGATCCATTCAAAGCCCGTTCCTTCTCATTCACCAAACGCTATATAGACGATCTTCTGGCTGTGGATAATCGCTATATAAATGACGCAGTGAAGGATATATATCCACCTTCACTGGATTTGAAGGAAACTACAGATAGCCCTACAGGCACATCTTATATAGATCTATATCTCTATAAAAATGAAGCGGGCATTCTCTCTCGTCGACTTTATGACAAAAGAGATGATTACAATTTTGACATCGTAAACTATCCCTTTTTGGATAGTAATATTCCAGTGGGACCTGCATATGGCGTATACATATCTCGCTTAGTAGCATTTCCTAGATCCTGTGTTAAATGTGATGATTTTAACCAACGTCACAAAACATTGTTGCAGAAACTTATAAAACGGCTATTCCACCAAGCGCCTCCACTCAAAGTTTCTCAAATTTGGCGATACATATCGCATGCTGATAGCAAAATACGAACGTAGCGTGCAACATCTATGGCGCTACGTTTCGTAACTTGTCTCTAATTCCGCTTAACCCGGGGCTAGGGGCCGTATGAACCCATGTACTTCAAGATCTTCATGGTACTCATATGAACAGTCACAATCAAAGCGTGACCGAGATACATCATTCTTTAGATGACGACTTTACAACGAATATTATGGATTAAGAATACTGATCAGCGATACGGATTTGATATTTTTGGAACATCGTGATGTCTTGCCGGCATCATTGAAAACTGTTGACCGCTTCTCTCTTGCAGGAAACAAGCTTATGTTCATGTATAGTATGATTGTCTTTTTGAATTTGGTGCTAATACTGTTATATGGAAAATGAAATAGGTCTTTGCCATTGGATTATGGATGCGGATATTCTCTAATGGACGACGGCTGGATTATGAATGACGGACTAGACGCTTGTAATTATAGTCATCCCACGAAAGGTTCAACAAACTCTCCATGTACAGATCTACATGTAAATTTTTGCCCAACAAAAACCTTATCAATGGAAACATACAAAGTCTAAATTGCAATAATTAGGACAAAAATTCATATTTAATGTCATATTTCTTAAATAGCCTCAAATCACATTGAACTTGGGTAGCAAATGTCAAACTCATCCAGTGAAAGCTGACGGCTTCAGAAATCTTTGCATGTACAGGTGTACATGTATATATGGTAAGTTCCCTAAGTATTCGCGACCCTAAATAAATTCAAAAACGGGCATTTTTCGCCATGTCACTGTTCCCTAAGTAATTGAAAACAGCCCATTCACAAGAAACCGTGGTCCTAACTATTCGAAAATCCCCCATTTATCGTGGTCACAAGATTAATAATATTGTGGGCTTATGTATTTGTGCGATGAGAAAAAACTTCCAGAAAGATGTGTTTCCTTAGATTTAGTATTTGATAAACCTTGCAAACTTTTTGAGCACTTTGAACATAACCAATTGTAACAACTGAGTTGATTTTCATTACGTCTCAAACGAAATGTATTCAATGTTTGAACCTGGATTTTTCATGGTCATAAAATTGAATATCGAACCGAATCGGTTTACGGGGACGTACGATATTAAATATTGCCGAATGAAGAGAGCATATGTTCGATACTATACTGAAAAAATATCAAGTTGCGTTTCATTCGGTCTTACAAAATATATGGCTGAAGTTTGACCAGACATTTGAACTACGGATCCTTAGTCGCGGGGTAGAGATCATTGTCGGCTACATGGTCGCACGATGGTCTGTTAACAAATCTTTACGTATGTGCATATTTCTTTTTATTAAACACAGAAATTTTATTCTAAAATCAACTGTTCTACATCCGTGAGCGTCCTGTACAATGACTACTCAACAACGCGGCCATTGTTCATTTATAGTGATTTTTGCGGTCCCAACTGATCAATACATCCAAATACACTGCCATCTTTCGATTTACGATCAACCCAATTTTTGTGTCTTGTTAAAGATCTCAAATGTCCTGACTGGTTTACACATAATTATTGGCCATATTCACTGCAGTGATTTAATGGAG
>JAVTVY010015497.1:0-24031 GCA_036873755.1 Hanleya hanleyi
AAGACAGACAGGGAAGTTTTCAATTATTTGGAAGAAGCGTCAAGTGGAAGCCATATCACATCTGAAAGACATAATTGGGTGATGAGGATTTAAAAGTCAGCTGCCGGAAAACTGCAACACTTACGTGTGCAGAGGATGGAATGAACAATTTTCAAGTTGGAGGGATTTAACGACAGAAGACCTGGTGATATCGTTTTGAATTGTTGGCATGTTAAAGTAGAGAATAGACATACTAATAACAGTTTAGAAAGTAGAATCTGTATACTAATTTATGATTGCATGCGTTAATATACTTTGTAGATATTGCTCTGTTTAAGATCTAAGAGCATTATTTTACTGTGCATATTCTGATTTAGTTGAATATATCCTAGTATCAGATTGTTAGCGGGCGGTAGTGTTTGCAAGTTAGGTAAATCAGGATTTAAAAAAAAATAAAAACAACAAAAAAACAACAACAAATAAATAGAGGTATTCATTTATGATAAAATAGGGGTATTCATTTTATTAAGTTCTGAGGCTCACGAGGCATCAAAGGTTGCATATGTAATAATTTAGAAGATTAGAATAAGAATCAAATTGTATCATCCTGGAGGTGAAGGTATATTAACTGAGTATATCTGGTAGGAATTTGGGAAATGTAGACCTACACAGATTGAGATCTTGATTTGCTGGGAGAAGAGGAAGTCGTTAACTGTTGGGAGTGATTTTATGGTCAAACTGGTGCCTCTTACATCTTGAGTGAAGGGTTCAGTTCACATCACAAGAGACAAAACCCTTTGAGATATTGGTGTTTTTCTGTTCCCAGGCTGGGCCAGTGGATTGGCCCCCAACATGTATATCTGCTTTCCCCATTAACATGATTAACAGGCTACTGAAGCAATAAATTTGTCCTCACAATCTGCTGGGAATTAGTGTCCTGGCCTGGACACAGAGTTGGTCATTAATCAGGAGGACATTCCATCTTAAGGTCATCTGGGTGTAGATCGGGCTAAAGTTTAGGTTGAAAGGTATACTGGTATACTATCTTAAAAAGAACAAACCAACCCAGAAGTCATTCTTATATTGAACTGCAAGAACAAAATTAAGAATGGATTATGAGAAGATAGATACAGATTCTGATACTAGGTGGTTAGAGGAAATGGAAGATGGATGTGAAAACATAATGCAGGGGTTAATACAGGCAGGGCCTGATATAGAAGTTTCAGGAATTTCATGCGCAGTGTGTGGATCAGATATGGATATGATAGGTGAAGAAGCATTATTGGAAAGGGCAGGCGAGTGGGAGATGATCTGTTTCAAATGTCGAGTAACAGGCATGGAAGACGAGATAAAAGAACTTAAGAAAAAGGAGAAACAATCACATTTGCTGACAGAAACACTAATGGAAATAATGCAAGAAATCACTGGGAAGAATATTTTGGATAGGGTGAGGGAAAGAATTGGTGGGAAAGGTGGAAGGCATATACCATCAAACAGGATAAGAGAAATGGGGACAAGTATAACGGAAATTAGAGGTATTGAACAATGGGAGGTGAATAATGAACATATGCATAATCAAACTAGCCCAAATCATTTGGCACCGTCTTGGGGGATCAATGTCTCAGATGTATGTGAGGTTAGTAGAGATATATGGGTATCTAGGGAAACGGTCGAGGGGGAGAAGAAAGACAGGAGAGCTGAGGCGAACAGAGCAGTGAGAGAGAGGGATGGAATAGTTATACAGGGGAACGACAGAGGGGAACCCGTGGCGAACATCAGAAATATGGAGAATGATGTCACAGGAGTAGAAAGAGGGGTGGAGATCTCAAATATAGATGAGAGTATACACATGTGCCCGGTGGGAGATGCAGTAGGGATCCAGGAGGGGCACGAAATTGGACGAAGTTTGTATGCACAGGAAATGGGTACGCATATGCATTCAAGGGAAGAAAATATAAGATGTAAGGTGGTGGGCTGTAGTAGGGGGTTCTATTGTGCAACCAATACGACAAGGGCTACAAGCTATGCTTGGAAACGACTGCAATGTACGGGTGAACAGCTTGTCTGGGTTCAATGTTGAACAGATACGTGCGAACCTCCAACAGTTAGTGGATAAGTTAGTGGGAGAGGATGAGTTATCTTGTCTAGTGTTTCATGCCGGGACAAACTATGTCAAAAAAGGGACAGTAGCAAAAGAATATATAACGAGAGAAACATGGGAGTTAATGAAACTGGCCGAGGAACTATATGGGGAATTACCAAGAGTAATATCCGGGATACTGCCGAGAACGCGGGATGGGGATGCCACCAATTGTTTGATAAATCAGTTGAATGCGGACTTAGAAAGTGCAGCGAAAGAAATGGGATGGGGTTTCTGTGAACATAGGTTCTTTTGGAAAGATGGAAATCCTGTCAGAGAGAGAGGGAGATTTAAGGATGGATTACACTTAGATGTAGGTGGAGATGGACTGGTTTATTTCGTCAGGGAGCTGGCTTGTGCAATTGAAATGGAAACAACCTCCAGGGTGCATTTAAACTAGATCAGGGCCCTGGGAGGGAGGGTGGGGAGATGAGTAAGATAAGAAAAAGGAGGTATGGTAGAACAAGAAGGGCCCGGAGGAGGAAATCTAAGACATGCTGGACAATGGGTTTTGTAAACATAAATGGGATTGGGAAGATTGATCAGGTAGCAGGTTTATATGAAAAATTAGGAGAAGTATGTGAGATTGCAGAGACTGCAAATCTAGATGTAGTTGGCATGGCTGAAACCCACTTGTGTAAAGGGTCAGCGAAACTGGATGGGTTAATGGCGGGTTACAGGTTATTTGAGGGCAGGAGGACGAAGGGGGATAAGCGAGGGGGTGGTGTAGCAGTGGCGGTAAAAAAGAAAAGACAGGGGTATGAGATAACGATGGAAGATATGGGGTTAGGCAAGGAAGGAGAGGAATGGGGTGAAATTATCAATGAAATACTGTGGGTATCCGGGGATTTTGGTGGGAAATACGCAGTGGGGGTGATGTATGCAGCACAGCAAGATGTGGAGAGATCTTGGAATGACCGACTCTATGATTTAGTAACAGCACAAATTGCAAGATTGGAAGAAATGGGGTATAGTATCATTTTGTTGGGTGATTTGAATGGACATATAGGGAACAAAGTGGGAGAGGGGATTCCGGGTAACAAAGCAGGTAAGAATTTGAATGGGAAAAGAATATTGGACCTCGAAGCAAGTCAGAAACTATACATTGTAAATAGATCCAACAAATGTTCAGGGATTTGGACAAGGGAGAGTGGAGAATTGAAAACAGTGGTAGATTATATTCTGATAAGTGAACAGGAGTTGGGAAATGTCGAATTCATGGTTGTGGATGATGACTATAACTATGATATAGGTAGTGACCATAACTGGGTTATGATGAAAATGTCACAAGACACACAGAAGGAGTATGGGAAGCAAAAGATGCAGTATAGATGGGTTATCAATGAAGAAACAAACTGGGAAAAGTTTCGGGTGAATGTTGAATATGAATTCTTGGACTGGGAAACGGAGATAGAGAAACTGGTAACTGGGGGTGAACAGGGTTTGGTAGAAATGATGGTTGAAATGTTTAACAAAAGGTTAATAGACGCTGCACGACAGAATATCCCATGGGTGAAGTGTACATTTGGGAAAAGACCTAAGGCGGGCAAGACTGGAAAGACGTGCAGCTCGTCAGGAATTAAAAATAGTATCTTTGTGTGGGAGTGGTAAAACGAAAGAGATAGTGGAGAGGGCTAGAACTGAATATGAACGGAAAAGAAAACAGGTTAGAGACCTATCCAGTGAGATTACAAGAATACATAATCAAGAGGTAATTTGTAAAATCGAGCGGGAAGGTAAGGAAGGGAGTAGAACATTTTGGAGGTTGGTGAAGGAAGGGAATAAGCCGGTGGTAACAGGGGCATTAAAAACAACTCAAGGGGTGACAACGAGCAAGGCATATATTAAGGAAATGGTGGAAACAAAATGGGAGGAGGTGAGCAGGCAACATGAACATAGAGCAGCAGATGAAGTTATATTGGAGAATATAAGACAGGAAGAGAAAAAATGTTTGAACGATGAACATATAGAGATGGAATCTATTCTAGCTAAACCTGAAATAGAGGAATTAGAGATGATTATCAAACAGTTAAAGCGATCAAAAGCTATGGGAATGGATAACATCCCAAATGAGTTTCTGAAAGAGGGTGGTGAGCGGTTAGTAGAATGTCTCTGTATACTCCTATGTAGAATATGGAAAGATGAAACGATTCCGATGGTGTGGAAAGTAGCGAGGATGACCCTGTTACATAAGGGAGGAGATAAAAAGTTACTAGACAATTACAGGGGGATAACTGTGACTAGCAATGTTGGGAAAGTGTTTGTAAGGATCTTAGGTAACAGACTTCAGAGAGATGTAGAGTCCAGGGGTTTACTGGGGGAAGTTCAAGCCGGATTTAGGAGGGATAGAATGTGTCAAGATAACCTATTTATATTGACACAAATACTAGAACAGAGGAGGGCTAAACACCAGGGCAGTTGCTTGGCATTCATAGACATAAGAAAAGCATATGACAGAGTATGGAGAGAGTTAGGTTATAGTGGCAAGGTTTTGAATATAGTTAAAAGTTTATATAAAGAAGTCAGGTTCAAGATAGGCTTCGGAGATGTTGAGACAGAGTTCATAGAGCTAAAATAAGGATTGAAACAGGGTTGTGTTTTGTCTCCATTATTATTCGCCTTGTATCTTGCAGAGTTAGGGAGGCGGTTATTATCATCAGGGGTGGGCATTAAGATAGGAAAACAAATTATGCCTGGGGTCTTCTTCGCAGATGATATTCTGTTACTAGCAGAAAAGAGAAAGGAATTGCAGATTCTACTTGACATAGCAGGAATATTTGGTTTTGAACGTAAGATCTTGTATAGTCCCATAAAGAGTGCTGTTATGGTTAGTGGACAAGTTAAACATGGTAATACTGAATGGAAACTAGGAAAAATTGATGTGAAGGAAGGTGAAGAATATGATATGGAGATAGGAGAGGTGGACGAATCCAAGTATTTGGGAGTTCAAGTGAGGACGAAGGGGAGTATTTTTGTCAGTCAAAAACAGGCAATGGTCAGAAAGGCTAAACAAATGCTCGGATTGATCAAGGCTATAAGTAGCAACTCCTGTAATCGTAGTATGTGTGCCAGGATACTTTGGGAGAGAGTAGCTATTCCCAGGATTTTATATGGGGTGGAAATTGTAGAGCTTGATAGGCAAACGGTAGAGGCTCTAAATTTGGTAGAGCTCCAGGTGGGCAGCTGGATCCTAGGGGTAAACAGGCTAACAGCAACGGAAGCTATTTATGGGGAGCTTGGATGGACAAGGATGGAAGAGAAAGTTAGCAGATTGAAGCTAAACTATTATGGACGGCTTAGTTTAATGGATGAGGACAGATGGGCTAAGGTAGTGTGGAAGGAAGGAATCAGAATAAACAAACGCACAGGATGGTTTGGGGAACTAGATATAATAAGACAACGGCATGATATTGATTTATCGATGATAGAAAATGGGAGTAAACAGTGGAAAAAAGAAGTATTCCTGAAAATTCAGGATGAATGGGAGGACAGCTGGAGGGAAGGTGTGAATAGTAAGATCTCACTTCAGGTGTATGGGAACAAAGAATTTCTCAAGCGAGAGAAGTATGTTGACTGGATGGGAGATTTTTCTTGGTTGGCAAAAGCTAGAGTCGGGTCATTGGCAACTCGAAGTAGACTGAAGAGGGACTTGGAAGAAAAGAAGTGTAGAACTTGTGGAGAAGTGGAAGATAGTAAACACATAATACTAAAATGTGTCAGATTTAACGCAGAAAGAGTGATGCTGAAAAAGAAGTTGTTCAAAAAGAGTATTATGAATGGGATACAGTGGCAGAAAGTGAGCTGGGATGACGGGGACAATTCATGTCTAACTGAGGTACTTGGATTAGGTACACACCCATTGAATAGACAGGAGAGTGGTCTCATTAACGATTTTATTAGGGATGTTTGGGAAGTACGAAAAGAGTTGGACTAGGAGAATCAGGTATATAGGAGTCAGGGGAAATGGCAAGATTATTCAAATAGAATCAGAGATGATGGGGAGAAGTAAGCATCAGGAATTATTTACTGTGACACAAGGGAACGTACATGCACATAGGATGGAGCCTGGGAATGCTGGATGATGAAAGCTATGGCATTGGATTATATTATCCTGTGGGAAGGGGCACGAAGGGATATACGGGCATATGTGATCGTGGAAAATAAGGGAAATATTAAGAGAGTTGATTACAGAAGACAGTGGGAATATGCACAATGAGGGAATTTACTGGGATATAGTGGAAATACTTGGGGAAAGCACAGGTGGATATAAGGCATTGTATTTTATGACATTAGGTGAATAGGCAATAGTGGGATATTGCATTGAGGAAAATGAGAAATACTGGGTGGTATATGTACATGTACATGGCACTGCATTTATGATCTCGGGAATTAGGCAAAATGACGGGAAGTATTGGAGTATTTTATTGGGGGAAAATGAAGAGAAATGGATGAAAGAATTGGTGAATATATAGAGATGATTAAGAGAAATAGAGGTAAGACTGGGGACCGGATCAAGGTTAGATGATATGGATACAGATGTAAAGAAGATATAATGGGGAAGGACTGATGACTATGCGTCATTGGTATGAAGGAGCAAGTGTAGGTCGGTGTGGGGGAACGCGTTGTATGGCATGCTCTGATTTAGGGAAAATAGTTGGATATTGCATTGACAAAAATGAGAAATACTGGGTGAAATTCCCATGGCACTGGATTTATGATGTCGGGAAATAGGCAAAATGACGGGAAATATTGGGGTATTTTATTGGGGAAAATGAATAGAAATGGGTGAAATAATGGGTGAATATATAGAGATGATTAAGAGAAATAGAGAGAAGACTGGGGACCTGATCAAAGTTTAGATGATATGGATATATATGTAAAGATATACTGGGGAATTACCAATGGCTATGCGTCATTGGCATGAGGGAGCATGTGTATAGGGCGGTGTGGGGGAACGCGTTACACGGCATACTCTGTATGGGACCTGATCAAAATTAGATGATATGGACACAGATGTAAAGAAGATATAATGGGGAATTATCGATGGCTATGCGTCATTGGTACGAGGGAGCATGTGTAGGGCGGTGTGGAGGAACGGGTTGCACGGCATACTCTGTATGACCTGTGCCCATTGTAATACGATGGAGTGCCCAATCAAACCAACCAACCAACCATACTCTGTCTCTGGAAACACAACACCTGGAACTGTCGTAGTTTGCAGCTTATCATACTGGGGTCATTTTGAGCCTATTTGGGTTAATTCTATGGCGGGATACCAGAAATATTATGTTTATGTAATTTTTCTTCAAAATTGTGGTTAGTTTAACCCCCCCCAGCTCAAGCGGTAAGAGAAATATTTTCGGAGGGATGAATCCCCCACACCACGCATGGGCAACTTCCTAAAAGCCCAGACCAGATAGGATTAAGCATTTCGCCTATTAATACGGACTGTGTCGGGTAGAATTATTCTGTTGCCGGGTAAAAATGATTGTTAAGTGGTACTTAAATAGTAGTTAAGTGGTAATCGGTAACCTGCTTGATTGTATGAGCTAATCGGTAAGGTGGTAAATGGTCGTTCATGCGATACTACGGAACTGATCTTTCATCTTTCTTTCCAAAAGTATGCATGGAGTATTACTAATTGTAGTGTGCATTTCCGAAAATTTTCAGGTATATTAACTACAAGATTTTTGGATAATCGGTGGTTACGATTTACTGGCTTATTCTGACGAATCGACGGCCCAGTATTCGCTTTTTTTAGTCCGAATACGTGGCCGCATATTCAGCCCGGCAAAAACGGTCGAATCGACGGCCGCACATTCGCGAATCCACGGCCGCCTATTCGCGCGAATCCACGGCTGAAAGTGAATAATGAACCGGTTGCTAACTTTACCGAGCTTCTAACCTTGGTGTTTTACTCAGAATACTAGTACTGTAAATACAATAGTTTGTTATAAGTGATATCAAATTGAATACTTTAATTTTAGGACCTATAAAACTAAAATAATAGACCGAGGAGAGAAGAATATTCTTTGCAATGTACTTTCTTCAACCCATGCCACAGCCTGATTTCGAATAACGACCATTTTAGGACAATGTATTAGCAAATGTACGATGTTTTCAGATTCTCTCTCACAGAAGGCACAAACATTGTCATCTATCAACGGCATCTTAAAGTGTAATTCCCTGCATGTTAACGTACGCGATATTATTTTGTATCTAAACCACCACAATTCCGAATCATTAGGAAATGAATTAGCCAAGGTATAGATTCTTGGCCACGTTATCAGATTGCGAGATCTCTCAAAATACTCTTCCCAGCGTGTTTCAAATTTATTACTAAAAGACAAATTCTCCAGAAATATTTGAGTATAGATACGGCAACCCGTGTCAACGTACAAAATATCACTTTCAGGAAAATGGTATAAATGGGCCATAAATAGGCTCACATACCTTAAATCCAGATAGATTATTGTCCCCCGCCGCAACGCGGCCGGGGACTTTAAAATGGTTCTTGCTTCTTTGTGTCCGTGGATGTCTGTGTGTCCGTCCATGTCTGTTCGAAGCGATAACTTCCTAACGCTTTGTTGGATTCTTCCGAAATTCGGAATATGCATTCCTTGCGGCAAGACGCCAGTCCGTATTGCATTTCAGCAACATCTGCCTGAAGGTGGCGCCACTAGTTCTTGCTTCTTTGCGTCCGTGGATGTCCGTGTGTCCGTCCATGTCTGTTCGAAGCGATAACTTCCTAACGCTTTGTTGGATTCTTCCGAAATTCGGAATATGCATTCCTTGCGGCAAGACGCCAGTCCGTATTGCATTTCAGCAACATCTGCCTGAAGGTGGCGCCACTAGTTCTTGCTTCTTTGTGTCCGTGGATGTCCGTGTGTCCGTCCATATCTGTTCGAAGCGATGACTTCCTAACGCTTTGTTGGATTCTTCCGAAATTCGGAATATGCATTCCTTGCGGCAAGACGCCAGTCCGTATTGCATTTCAGCAACATCTGCCTGAAGGTGGCGCCACTAGTTCTTGCTTCTTTGTGTCCGTGGATGTCCGTGTGTCCGTCCATGTCTGTTCGAGGCGATAACTTCCTAACGCTTTGTTGGATTCTTCCGAAATTCGGAATATGCATTCCTTGCGGCAAGACGCCAGTCCGTATTGCATTTCAGCAACATCTGCCTGAAGGTGGCGCCGCTAGTTCTTGCTTCTTTGCGTATGTGGATGTCCGTGTACGTCCGTGCAGGTCTGTTCGAATTAAGCGATAACTTTCTAACGCTTAGTTGGATTCTTCCGAAATTCGGAATATGCATTCCTTGCGGCAAGACGCCAGTCCGTATTGCATTTCAGCAACATCTGCCTGAAGGTGGCGCCGCTAGTTCTTGCTTCTTTGTGTATGTGGATGTCCGTGTACGTCCGTGCATGTCTGTTCGAAGCGATAACTTTCTAACGCTTAGTTGGATTCTTCCGAAATTCGGCATACGCATTCCTTGCGACAAGACACCAGTCCATATTGCATTTCAGCAACATCTGCTTGAAGGTGGCGCCACTAGTTCTTGCTTCTTCGTATCCGTGAATGTCCGTGTACGTCTGTTCGAAGTGATAACTTCCTAATGCTTTGTTGGATTCTTCCGAAATTCGGAATATGCATACCTTGCGACAAGATGCCAGTCTGTATTACATCTCAGCAACATCTGCCTGAAGGTGGCGCTACTGGTTCTTACTTCTTTGTGTCCGTGGATGTTCGTGTACATCCGTGCATGTCTGTTCGAAGCGATAACTTTCTAACGCTTTGTTGGATTCTTCCGAAATTCAGCATTCGCATTCCTTGCGACAAGAGGCCAGTCCGTATTGCATTTCAGTAACATCTGCCTGAAGGTGGCGCCACTAGTTCTTGCTTCTTTGCATCCGTGGATGTCCGTGTACGTCCGTGCATGTCTGTTCGAAGCGATAACTTCCTAAAGTTTTGTTGGATTCTTCCAAAATTAGAATACGCATTCCTTGTGACAAGACGCCAGTCCGTATTACATTTCAGCAACATCTGCCTGAAGGTAGCGCCACTGGTTCTTGCTTCTTTGAGTCTGTGGATGTTCGTGTACGTCTGTGCATCTCTGTTTAAAGCGATAACTTCCTAACGCTCTGTTGGATTCTTCCGAAATTCAGCATTCGCATTCCTTGCGACAAGAGGTCAGTCCGTATTGCATTTCACCAACATCGGCCTGAAGGTGGCGCCACTGGGTCAAAATAGATTTTTTTTTCCGTGTACATCTGTTCGAAGCGATAACTTCCTAATGCTGTGTTGGGTTATTCCGAAATTCGGAATACGCATTCCTTGCAACAGGACGCCAGTCCGTATTGCATTTCAGCAACATCTGCCTGAAGGTGTCACCACTGAGTTTCTCTTCTTCTTGTCCGTTCCAGTCAAAATGGGCCTTCAATTTTGCTATATGAAATCATTCTATTCCACATCATATGATTTACCCTAAAGCTTTTGCATGAACCATATTTTATTTCAGAAGTATAATGTGAAATAACTGGCGGGGAAATCCCCGCAGTACTGAATCCCTGATTTTTGAATTTCGTGTCATCTTAAACGAAGGACAACATTTCCTTCAATTTTGCTAACAAATAATTGTATTGCACATCATAGGATTTACCCTGAAGCTTCTGCACCAATCATTTGTCTACACACGTATATTACTATATTAATTACAACTGTGTTCCTAATGTTTGGGTGCACACTGTGCATGTGATCAATTTCCTGAATTGAACTGAATTCAACCTTGCTGGTCTACAGACTGACAGATGATGGCATGCAGTTGTCAGTGTAGTTGTTAATGTACAGGGAGCTTTCTATGAATGAGTTGCAACCCCAAAAGGCTTAAAATTTATCAGGCACAGACCCATGTTTTTACCCCTCTGCCATTTTTGGCCATGGGGTATTGTCATCATCTTGTACGTCCATCTGTCCGTACGTCCGTTCGTGAGCGAGATAGCCGGAAAACTGTTTCGCTGATGAGTTCCAAATTTGGTATGCTTATTTGCCTAGTCAAGGACCAGAAGCCTATAGAATTGGGACCTGATTGGGCGGAAATCTTGGCGGCCATCTTTAATTTATTCAGAATCTTTAATGATGTTTATCTCTGATACCATTCAAATGTTCTATACGAAACTTGATTTACAGCATCGATGTATGAAGAGACTTGCATTAATGAATAACCACATTAGTTCCTCTGAGTGTCGGGAAGGATGGGCAACCATCTTTAATTTATGTAAACTCATTAATGATCTCTATCTCTGACACTGTTCAAATGCTCAATGTAAAATTTGGTATACATTATCGATGCATCATCTCGGTTACTTCTACACGATGTGCCTAGGATACAGTACTATACTATACACAATTTTTTTGTAATTCAGCATCGCAGAAAACCACCATCGATTGCGTTTTCAATGGTAAAAGGGTTAGGAAAGAACTAAAAATATACTTCAATGCAGAGTGATTTTGATTGACGCTAGAAATCGCTCAGAACGCTTCTTCGGCGATCTAGACCCCAGGAGCATCTGGGGCCTGGGCGGCCCCTGGATCCTCACCTAAAGTGCAATGATAGTGGCCGTACCACTTTGAATTTGCTTCCGACGCCCCTGTATTAACAGACAGTGTCAACATACTGTTCCAGCTGTCTCCCGTTCAGTGATTGGTCATTTGACCCCGCCATTTTAAACTAATACGAGCATTTTCATTGGATCACTATTAGATAAGACCCACCCCAATCTTCATACACAACCATGTGACTGTCTCAGTTGACTGATGACATAGCGCGGCCTCGTTTTTGAATCTGCCGTCTAACTGGGAAAATGTTGTTGTTGCTGCATCAGCCGATCATAGCCCCCTGTAGAAGATACTATAGGCTAATACATGTAGGCTACCATGCCATGAGATGATGCTTGGAATTGCATTTCGCTCACTTGCACCTACAGGTGGCGACAACTGGTGGCAATTTAAAATTTGGTTTCCGGGCAACAGGTTGATGCCTTAAGCTTCTCGTCAAATTTGGTTTGCAGATAATGCCTTGAGATGTCACTTGGGGATGCTTCTCGGTGCTTCACTGCATGGAAACTATATCACAGAAGCAATCAACTTTCAGTCAATCGTTCTGAGTTGATCTTAAAACTTGGGAAGGCAGATATTAAGACCGTTCCACATCCAACGCCTATGAAGCAGCAGTTGCTTCCCTCATGTATATCCCCTAAGACCAACAATGCTAAAAAATATTGCTGCCATTTCGGCGGGGGACCTAGCATCCTCTGGCTGCTTGTTGTATTTAATATGCAATGTAGAAGACCATAAAATACTGTGAATGAGGTATTTATATTATAAGATACACAAAGGTATGAACGAGGTATGCCATTCTCGTTGAAAAAATCTGATATAAATATTACTCCATTGACAGGCCATTTCCGGTAAAAATGGCCTACCCTCGATCAACAAATTACTGTTGTACCATACAGGTTGAGAAAAATATCGGCTATATTTTTTACTTCAAATTTTTTACAAAAGTCTATATATGCAAGACAAAGCAGAAAGCATTTTTTATTCTCCACAAAGTTTGCTCAATAAAACAGGGATCTAATGACCAGAAAAACATAGCAGTTATTCTAGCAGAGCCAGCTAGTAATGTTGACCATTGAGCATTGGTTCTAATCAATCGCCTAATCCAAGTTATTTTTAATGACTTTTGGAATGATAACAAATGTATCATATTGAAACCACCTCGAGAGAAGTCTTATATGAGTGTTTTTCTTGCATTTTTATCAGGTTTGTCATTCCAAATAAATTTAAATCATATTTTCTCACAATCATCAAATATAACAGAGGATTTCACAATAGTAATTTTTGCAAATGATGTTAGGTTCCCGCCTTTCCATAGAGCAAGAGTGCGACGCATGTCCTTAATTTTGTCTTTATAATTCAGAGCTATCATTTGTGGCAAATCTAGACAAAAGGTAATACATAAATAACAGAAATGGATCGTTGCTAAAGGATAATCCTTGACAACATCCGATAGTTTCCCGATATCCGAGTAAAAAAAATCAGAGTATTCATAGCTTCGCTCAGAGATTCCTCAGTACCATCAAGAATTAGGCCTGTATCATCGGTATATTGAAGTAATTTGTACTCCTTATCGTGTATAATAACCCCTTTTATATTTTTGTTACTTCTAATTAATCTTCTAATATCTCCGCACAAAGAGAGTAAAATTCCGTTTTTCTAAATTCAGAAAGTACTTCTTACCCTCTTCTATCCACCTGGCTCTAGAGCGGACCATAACACCTTACATTCTCAAGTCTTTAACTTTTTGATTGTTTTGTTCGTATTGTTCATTGACAAGAGCATCAACACTTGGAATCTGGTGGAATCATTCTTCAATGGTAGTTTCTAATTCTTTTATCTTTTCGTTATGTTTTTTTTTCAAATATATGCAGAGTGTTTCTATACTGTTTCCTCTTATTGTCATAAGTAATGTTTCCAAGAATAAATCGTCATCAATATTTAATGTAGTATCACGTGTTGGTTCTATAACTGCCTCGTCAGTGTCTTGGATGGTTAACTGAGTTATAATGGATTTAAGTTAACATATTCAGCGTCCCTTAATAAGTTATTACTAAATTTCCAGAACCCCTTTCCTCTCCTAGTTTCAGTAAAATTAATTCGAAGTAAACAATCGAACGGTCCGGTCTATAGCCAGGCTTCATCGAGGATTTTTCGACAAATCCCATCAATTTGCTTGAGACAAGAAAAACGTCTAGTCTAGCTGCTTGCCTCGGCATGTTCAATTTATTGGAAATTTACTACATTTCAGCTGTCACGATACTAAACGAGGTTGTTTCTGAATGTTTGCAAAAACACATTTGAAAATATGAGAAAGAGTAACATCTACAGTCTACATTGGAGCCGCCATTCCTCATGAGTAATAAATAACATTATTATATTTATTATAGTGTCTCCCTATATAAATTGTAATGAGATAAAACTGCATATTCCCCGGTCAACAAAACTGCATATTTACAACAGAGGTCGCCCCGTTCTCTCAGTCGCGCTGCAAACAGCCGATCACGGAGCAGTTCGCCGAGTTGATTTTAGCTGGAGAACTCAGCAGAAATAAATTATCTCCTCCCCCCCCATCTAATTGTAAGTAGAATCGTACTCAAGCACATTATTGGAGTAACTAACATGCGGCATCGAACAACTATACGTGCGTCGCGAGATTTACACGATAGTAGTGAAGCAGCTCCGAATCAGTGGAATCTCGTGCATGAAAAATAATGTTGCTGGCGATTGCCCTCTGAAAGCAATCAACACAGAACGATTGCGCTCTCCCAAAATGAACATAAACATTATTTTGCTCGAGAGATAATAGATTAGCACAGAGTTAAGTTGATAAATATAATAATTAAATTATTGCCTTGTTGTGAGGGGAATATGCAGTTTCGTTGCCCCTCGGCTGGGCAATATGCACATCCTCGGGGCAACAAAACTGCATATTCCTCTCAAAACAAGGCAATATTTTCATAATATTTACCGTATTGACAGACAAATGGACGGTCAGCGTTGCAATGCGCCTTTTCCCAATATGGTTCGGGTCTGATCTGGAAGGGAGAGTCGCATAATACCCCGCAGTTCAACCATCTTGACAAAAAGAATATAACAGCTGTCGCATCTGATTCCCACATCTCCTTGACAACGGGCGTACCTGTACAATACAACATGATAGGATTGGCTGGATTTTCTTTCAATTTTCTCAACAAGCCAATGAAAATCCCGGATTTCTTTTTGAAAACTTGAATTGACCAATCATATGTTTTAAAGCGAGAAGATACCCCCCGATGCACTGTTGTGACTGTTAAACTCAATTAGGTTGTCTGATATTTGCCTGCATTAGAATATAATAATAATAATAACTTTTTATTTCAGACGAAAGGCCCATATAAGTACATCAAATGGTTGGGGCGAGAGAGAAGAGGTTGCAATGCTCACGAGAAGCATTACAGCACAAGTACATCAAATGGTTGGGGCGAGAGAGAAGAGGTTGCAATGCTCACGAGAAGCATTACAGCACTATTTGATATTAAACAAAAGCTCTTGCCATTTGGCTACCAAAGGAGAGTTCACATGAAGATCAGAGTTACAGATTGAGCGGATCAAGAAGTTGCCGCTAAACATAACTCTTGCTCTAAACGAATATACAGTCTTCCTCAGCAATTCTCCAAACGAGGGAATGTTATTAATAGCAAACACAGTACTGTCGCTACAACTATATCTATAGTGCATTAACCATCTCAACGTATTGTTGTACATAACTTTCAAGCCATTAAATGTCGTTCTGGTGTACACGTTCCAAAGAGGAGAGCAATATATGTTACAACAAAATGCCTTAAACAGGGCTTTCTTTACAGTTGTAGTACAATCTTTGAACTTTCTCAGCAATAAATTAGCACGGACACAGGGTTTCCGTCTCTGCGAGTCCATGTCTACATTATCAGGTAACTCACACGTCAATATATGGCCGAGGTACGTATAACAGCTTACATATTTCAATGTCATACCATTCAGCTTAGGGAGCGTGTCAAAAGTTTTGACGTTCAAACTAAAAGAATGCGTCAGAAAATGAACAGGTACTCGTTCTTTTTCTTCCAGCAAACGAACGTTCGACAGTCAGAAAATGAACACTATCCCGTCAGAAAAAATGAACGTCAGAAAAAGAACGTTCTTTTTTGAACGTTCAAATTAGTATGTATGATAGCGGTCAGAATTCGCTGAAGGGCTCACATTACGGCTATCGTGTGGACTCTTATTAGAACGAAAAAAACAAACAAAAACAGAACACTCGAAAAGGCAGCACCTTTGAGAATTAACTGTATTTATTTTGCACTCGCTTTCGTAGGTATATAACCCACTTCCTCTGAAGAAGTACTTTCGTTCTTTCAAAGCAACTATGGCAAAGATTTGACGTTTATCTACAGCAAATTCAGTAAATGTATTTAATATAATAAAAGTGGATCTTTCGTGCATATTCTGGGGAATTATTTACCGGGAATTATAGAACGAGCGACATATAGGAACTAACGCGCGTGTATTATTTTTTTGGAAGAAAACGAGATGAACCATATAATATTAAACTTCGACAGAGAAATATCACCATACTGATTTGGTTTTATTAAAAGTCCGATGTGACCAAATATCGTAAAGAATGATACAATAATCGGATGAACAAGTACTAATAAGCTCCTTAAAATGTTCGTAATTTGAATTAATTTGATAGACAAATAAGGACTTTGTTGTGATATCAAACCACACATTATTATATTACGTATTGGTATGACATTTATATAACAAATTTGATAGATGGCATTCGGCGAATGTTGATCCCGAATGTTAACTGTATATGCTAAACCCCTAGCTGTTCCCTATTGTACTGTCCGACCTGCTCTGTATTGATAGTGTGTGACGCGCGTGGGTCGTATGCACAGGAGGCCCAGAAATGCGAGGTTCGAAAGCCATGCTTCTCACAACAGGACTAGATCAATAGTTGTTGAATGCATAGCCCCCCACCAATCATGCACCAGAATTGAGATGTCTTTAGCTGCGGGTAGGAAATTAGTCATGTTTTGAAATTATTAATATGCATTCATCAAATTTTTAACACCTGTCTTGGTTTTATAAATATAAAGTATATTTGTCGCAGCTCATTTCCTGAACTGAAATTATAAATTTATTATAGTTCACACTTGTTTAATTGGAATTTATACATCTCCATACTAACATTGTCAGAATCCTGGAGCCTAGTTTTCCATCCTCGTCCACACATGGATGAACTTTGTCAGAGATATATAATGGAGAACATAAATCGCAATAGTAATCAAGAACAAGAAAAGAAAAAAAACGTGTTTCCTTTTTGCTTGGAAATATGTCAATTGCATCTGCGCTGGGGGAGAAAAGAGAACTTGATCAGCTCCCTATTTCCAGAGTAACCACAATATCGCCATTCACTTGGTTTAAATAGTTTATTTGACGACAGGAGCGCAATAAGCCGAACTTATTAGTACGTCTCCCGGTAATCGTAAAGGAAATACATAGTGACAAAAGTATAATATAGACATATAAATATACGAAAGTCATTCACTTATATAACGATTTATTCTTATGACATTGGGAATTTTTTGTCTTCAGTAATATTATCTTCAATAAGAAATGAGTAAATCAGGGAAAGTATACAGGCCTACAAACTACATGTTTGATCATTATAAAAAGACATGGATCACGCAGAGACGCCATGCAGCTCCCGTCATATCTCAAGGTAGGCCGCCATGTGAGGTCTCCTATTTGTTCAAAGTTTTAATTCCATGATAAAAAAAATAAACCTTGAATAAAACAGTTCGGATTGCCAACACATCAAGCCATTTCTTTAAAAAAGAAATATGGACCGATTGATTCACGTGGAGACTTCATCACGCATGTGGCGCCCGTCATTATGCAACCTGTGAGGTCCCCTTCATTTGTAAATAAAACAAAAGGACGCAGTTCAAACACCAACACATCAAAACATTTCTTTAAAGAAGATGGATATTTTTCATAGACCAATGTATTGAAATATCCTTTGCGGAGCCTAAACCCTTCCTTCTTTCCCGCATACAAAGTATTCTCTATACGGCCCATTTCCAGCTCACGAACTTCATTTTCAATACATACTGTCGGCTTCTTTATTAAAATTATACCATTTTCAGGCATTACAGATCGCTGGAATACGTTTGTAAGTTGATAAAGAAGAATCATTTAAAGTAACATGTCCATGACGGAACAATCTATCCACGGGACGCAAGCGCCGTAGGCCGAGAATCTCATTTTTTGGTGGATGAAGAAGAGATTCACGAAATGTAAAAATCCACATCAAACAAGTAAAACACTGGGGAAAATAAACAAGAAAGAAGTCATTAATTTATCTTGTCAAGTATTATATAAGCGAACACTCATATATAGGTGGTGACAAACCGCTGAAGTGGAGATGGGACAAGAAAAAGAAAAACGTTTTACTTTTAGTTTTACCCTTTTTTTATTGAAGAAAATCACCGACATCGGTAATACCACTCCACATGATTACGGAATGCATTGAATATATACACACACGAAGCAAAAGACATGGCAAATTACAATAAAATCTATAACACGGGAATGACGCGCGATGAGAAAGTAGATTTGATCCGGCGCGTTTTTTAGCATCGGGATGGCAGCTTTCTGTATGTTGTTCATTTCTGCTCACGTCAAACGCCAGCTGTTTGCGCACGTGAGAAAATGAACATGCGAAAACGAACGTGCGAAAATGAACGTCAGAGTGCATTAAAAAAATGAACGTTCAAAAATGAACGTTCGACTGTTCATTTTCTGACGCTGCTGTGTAAAATGAACGGCCTGACGCATGCGGAAATGAACGACCTCCTGTTCAAAAATGAACGCGTTCGCGTCAAAACTTTTGACACGCTCCCTTAACAATAGGAGGCTGAAAATCCTTATAATACCGGGGCACGAATAACATGCAGACAGTTTTTTTTTAATTATATACAAGGTCGTGTGAATCAGCATATACTGAGCAGTAATCTAGGAGTGCCTGTAAGGCTTTAGCCGAGGGACAGATAAGACACATATCATCAGCATAAAGTAAATGGTTGATAAACAACCCAGATATGTTGCAACCAACGCCGGCATCAGACAATGACAAATCCAGATCATGCAGATAAATCGCAAATAAACAAGGTGATAAAATACCACCTTGCCGAATACCATTGGACACAGCAAAAAAACGAGGAAACAGTGGACCCCCACTTAACAGCAAACTGCTGTAAGCTACACCATGCATACAAAATATTGATAAAACACATAGAAATATTACGATCAATTAACTTTTTAAGTAGTGTCCAATGGTTGATTCTGTCAAAAGCTTTGCTAGCATCTAAAAAACATACAAACACAGGGCTACCATTGCATCGATAAAAATTTACAACTTCCTTGAAAACATATATACGTTGGTCAGTAGAGTGACCTGCTTTAAAACCGAACTGAAAATCGGAGCTATACATTTGTTTTTCGCATATCTGAAGCATCAAAAGTTCGATAACTTTCGATATGACTGTGGCAACTGCTATGGGCCTGTAGTTGTCTGACTGAGTTATGTCCCCAGATTTATTTTTGACAATGGGATTAATAATAACATAGGTGAGTTCTTTCGGAAGACAACCATGGAAAAACATAGCATTGATACACAATGACAAGTGAATACCCATCAGGTGAATATTTTATGTGCTCAGCACACAGACCGTCATAACCCGGCGATTTTTTCGGTTTCATGTCATTAACAATTGTACGCAAACAATCAGGAGAGAGAATGGGTACATCAGGAAATCCACTATTGTATTGTTCCAAGGCACACAAAACTTGAGATTTGCAAGATTCATTAGTGACGCAATTCAAAATAGCACCATTTCATATAGACAGGTACGACACGTATAACGATCCGTCTGTACGGACTCGAATGAATTGGTGAGTGAGTGAGTGAGTGAGTGAGTGAATAGAATTTAACGTCGCTTTCAACAATATTTCAGCCATATCACGACGAACCAACTAAGCACCACCCAGCCCGGTTGTGTTCTTGCTACTTCAAAGAAGAAATCTGTGAAGCAGCATGGAACCAGACACCCTCCATCCACCCTATAAAACACTGAGGACAGCGCACAAGACACAGACAGGACGCTTACATGGTGCAATAAAGACAAGTGATATTACAGTGCTAGACATCATATTATCAAGTTCCGGTTGATTCTCAGCAAAATACATTGAAGCAACAGGAACCTGAACCCACCCAACCACCCGCCGAATGAATTGGAAACGTATAATTATCTTGTACATGCCAGGGTTTCTAAACGAACTGTTTTCTATTACACTCGTTCCACACGTATGCAAATATTCTCTGGAAGACGGTTTCTTCAGTGTAAAAGATAATTTTCCCCGGGATAAGTTGTATATTGGTCACAACACTGATCATATTTACGTCTGAATGTTAATATATATATTTGCATACAAAAGTATACTTTACTTCCGTAGTATCAATTTCTGTGATTATGACAGCATGTACCTTATTTTATTTTTGCGGAAATTAAATGTTTTATTAATTTGACCAAAATTGCATAAATAATAACTGTTTAGCTGAAGAAAAACGTCCCTGTGAAGCTTTATAATAATTGTATTCGGCCTATTGAATCGTAAAAGGAAGACCGTGATTGACTGTATCTTCTACTAATTTTTTTCACAAGCGAATGAAATCATCACATTTGGATTTGAAAATTTGAATTGACCAATCAAATATTTTAAACTTGAGGCTATCTCAAGATGCACAGATGTTTCTATAAATCTCCGGTAAAGTAGATTATAGATTCCGTACAGGCACAGTTTCATCTTACCGTCACTCCATTCCCATTGGCCGCCGGTTTCTTCCTTGATCGCCCCTATCCAGTAGCATTTCTCGAGTATTTGAAGATATACCGTTCTTGCCATTAATCCGATATCATTCATCACCTCCCAATCTGGGATCTTTGCGAGCATTCCAGAACGTAGTTTGCAATAGTCTAAGGCGTCATGCCACGTTTTCTTCTCAGAATATATCAGGTAGCATATATCACCATGAACTTCATATAGGGCAGGTGAAGGATCTGTATAAGATACCCAATCCGGGCATGAAAACGTGACAGGTGCTGAAAGAAATTTAACATCCAGATTTACAATGATGTACATGAAAAACACAGTATACAATGATGGTGGGAATAATGCTGTGATATGGTCAATATGTCATAGGACTCCATAGTCCAATATTCTGACTTCTAGTCCGGCAGCCAGAGGGGCGAACCTTGCGCTAGAGGTCCCACAATAGGTTTTAACGGTTTTGACATCTGGGTATCATGCAGATAACGAAACCCCAGGGTGACCACTTGGCGCCTTTGGGCATTTTGATAAAACACCTTGTTCCCATGTCAACCACAAGAAAAATAACTAATATTATAATAATGTGAATGATTTGATCAATATCTGAATATTTTGCTTATCCTTGAGCTTAAAGAGATTAAACTTGTCACACTTTATCTATGAGTCAAGCTTTATCCGACAATGCAAAATATCAAAGATGACCGTCTTGGTGACGTCACAGTGACGTCATTTTTCAAAAGATGCATTTTTTGGCGATTTGATTGGCCAGATTTTTGCGATTTTTTTATTTATGCAAATTTCTCTGCATTAACTGATGAATGCATTGGAGAATAATTATATGATATAAAATAAAATCCTCTTGGCCACTTCTACGTAACAGAATAAAAAATCTAGAAGAAAAATTACCAAGATACCATTTTTGTTGCACCCATACGGCTTGAATTTGCTCATGAAGCTTTGACCGCAGACTTTTGTCAATAGACTCATATTGACAACAACGTGATAAATTATAAAACCTAACCAAAGCTCTCAATCTTTCGTAGTTTAAGAACCACAGGGGGAAGATCGTTAAAAGGGGAAATGGGAGATTTCCCCGTCCCAGATATTTCGGAATCTCAGATACATATGGTATTTTTTGGTTCCCTTTAAGTATCATTTAGACCCCTCGAGAAATTTGACTAAATGTATTCCTGGAACTACAAGTGTTATAGTGTTATACCCCGAGGTCCACCCTCTGTACATGTCATTCGACAAATATATGTAGCTTTATTGTTTGGTGGGAATTTTAAGCCGTACCACGTCGGGCATTACAGGTTAGCTTTTCTGGGTATTCTTGCATTTACCAGGTTTACCCGATGTTGAGGCGTTTACTCATCAGACGTCCTCGATGCTCATCCATTAACATCAGATGAATTGTTTGAGCTGATTTGTCATCACAGCTCCAGAGCTAGCGTATCTACTTCCGCTTAAGCCGGTGCTAGGGGCCGTGTGGATAATTCATGGACTCCACATGAACACCTGCAATAAAAACGCGGCTGAGATACTAAGGCTACGTCCGAGAATCCACCGAAATCTCGGGACTGAATGTCAAGTGCCGGAGGTAGCTTTTCTGTGGAGTCATATGGTTGGGTTTAGTCGCCAGACGTCGACACCCTTATAAAAATGTACCATGGTGTACCATGCTGGAAGTACCATGGTACTTTGGGACATTGTACCATGGATTTACCATGCATTTACCATGGTAATACAATAGATTTACCATGGTGTACCATGCCTGTACCATGCCTGTACCATGCTGTACCATGCTGTACCATACCTGTACCAGGTTGTACCATGCCTGTACCAGGCTGTACCACGGTGTACCACGGTACTTTAGGACATAATCCATGGTACACCATGGTACATTTTCATAAAGGCAATTTTTCTCGCCTCTTGCATATCGCTGCAATGAACTTAACAAAATGACCATATGTTCAAGGAAATAACTTTTCAATGAAGATGTGATATTGACTCCTATGTATGTAAAGGTAATTTTATCTACATGGACCCTATTCAATACTAGACAGAAATGGACTACATGTTGCTTTAAACAAACTTAGGACTTTCTATTAATTCTCGTACAAACATGTTTCGGGATTTTTTTCTTTCATAGAAGACCCAAATACGAGATGAAACCGCTTTATGCCAACTGTAGCATTTGCTAGATCCTGTGTCAAATGTGACGATTTTAATCTACGTCACAAAACATTGTTGCAGAAACTTATAAAACAGGGCTACACCACCAAGCGCCTCCACTCAAAGTTTCTCAAATTTGGTGATACATATCGCATGCTGATAGCAAAATACGAGCGTAGCGTGCAAGATCTATGGCGCTACGTTTCATAACTTGTGTCTAATTCCGCTTAACCCGGGGCTAGGGGCCGTATGAACCCATGTACTTCAAGATCATCATGCTACTCATATGAACAGGCACAATCAAAACGTGACTGAGATACATCATTTTTTAGATGACCTCATCATGATGTCTTGCCGGCATCATTGAAAACTGTTGACCGCTTCTCTCTTGCAGGAAACAAGCCTATGTTTATGTATACGATTATTGTCTTTTTGAATTTGGTGCTAATACTGTTATATGGAATATGGAATAGGTCTTTGGATTATCGACGGGGATATTCTCTAATGGACGACGGCTGAATTATGAATGACGGACTAGACGCTTGTAATCTGTTGATTTCTTATTTTTCCGTGATTTTATATTTTTTATTTTATCCCTATTTATTGTTAATAGTCATTATAAACATATGTTTTGATCCGTGGCGTTTGAAAACAAAAGCAGCATCGAATCACTGACATTTCATTTCGCCATTCGATCCCATGGGCATAATGTTGTGAACAAAAAATATAGATGTACGTGTATGTTGCACTAAGCTATTGTCGCAAAGGCCAAACACCCCCGCAATTGATTAGTGAGTGAGTATAATTTTAATGTAGCTTTCAACATTTTTCTGTCATATCGCGACACATTATCCCCACACCGGACACACCTGTCTTTGATCTATCCTTTTTCTGCTGAGCACCAAGCGAAAAAGGCACAACTTCCATTGTTTTAGTCTTTGATATGACTCAGTCTGGGACCGAAAGTGGGACCTGTCGCTTGCAAGGTGAGCGCTCTACCACAAGACCACCACAGTGCAGTTGGTTAGAACTGATGAGTGATGTTAGGAGATTTTCGAAAAAAACATAAGTTTGTCTAGTCGTTATCCCAATGTTATATAACAAAATTTTATGATTGAAATATATCCCTAAAATGCTAAAAGTGGTCCAGACCTTCAAGATGAAATAATTCCTGAACAAGATAAAGGTATTCTGGGTCTTCAGTGTTTTT
>JAVTVY010015497.1:24054-64888 GCA_036873755.1 Hanleya hanleyi
TGTTTTGAAGTAAGATTGCAACCCCAGTACTATTCGATTTCCCGTGACTGAAAAAACATTTGTATCCCCATTCATTTTCCCAATCTTGTTCGGTTTCTGGTGAACCATGCGTCTCCTGGAGGCAAATAATTGAACTTTGCTTTCTTTTTAACCATTTAAATAGATCCATTCGTTTTTGTCGATTTGAATGGAGCCCGCGCACATTCACGGATACAATTTTCAGGTTATCCATGTTGGCAATGATGAAGCGATGACAAATATTGGATGAAAGCAAGGATTACAGTACATTGAACAAAACATTGGCATGGAGCAGCAAAGGGGGTTCTTACAACGTTAACGTGTAGCACAAACAGGGTGGTGCATTTAATCCTTCTTGACCACGTAGTTGAACAAATGAAAAAGATGATGAAAAAGCTAAAAAAAACTTAGGTAATTTGAGGAGCCGCTTTGGTTCCCCGTGCACAGCAGTCTGTCAGTATTATATTAATATGTCGGTGCAAAAGCGAGGAACATACGTTGCACCCCACCACGCGTACCTTTCTTAAAAAGAAAATGAACAAAATACATGAATGTGACAACACAACTATACACACTCAACCACGGACACATAGTCTCCCCACAAAAACTGGTTCATACTTTATGTAAGCTTCACGAGACAATGCATACCATAGCCGAGTCTGGGGATACAATAGCCCAGTCTGGGGACAACAATGTGTCAAGACAAGTGCCTTTTCAACGACACAAAGACCCAGACAATGGTTCCTACATGAAAACTTTACAGAGTCACAACACGGTGGCAGTAAAATTAACATAATATTGTTTAACCCTCTCTGTAACGTGGCTGTACGTTGATATCTCGACAATCTGTACCCATGTGGGCACATGTGCTCTTCACGGTATGTGCCATTCCTCATAAATGTATGTAAACCTTGGGGCTCAGATTTCGTTGAAGAAATCTGGTCAAATTATGAACCAAAGGAGCTGCTATCTTTTTCTGAATATGTCGAATGTTTATCCCATGTATTATAACCCTTATAACCTTATAAATATCACATTTTCCATATTACATTTTCATGAAAACGAATGAACAAGTTGAAGTCTACGCTATGATAACATATCGCTCTGTAAAGCATGCATGCTAATTTCATTCGAGCTGCTTTTGGAGATGCGTATCGATGCTCAGTTCCTGGACTGCCAGTGTTACGCATCGGGATTGGTTAGCAGTTGTAATCTCATATTCAGTGAAGTTTTCTCTTACACCCCTCCAACGTGACAGTTCAAACGTTACCAAATCAAATACGTCATGAACTAGAATACTCACATGCAGTTAGAGAATTACCAATTGCAGTACCGGAGTAATTTGCGATACAGAAACCAATCAATGTTCTCCGTTTGTAAGCATATTGAATTGAATTTAAATTTATTTCACCAATAACAAACATAACATTCTGAATAATTTATCATTTATACATTGGCGGGATTAAAACCCCATGGGACTTGTTTAATCCCTGGTGTCGAAATTATATTGTTTTAATACAGTGGGTGAATACAAAAGAAAATATTGCTGTATTTCATTTTCATTCACGGGCGTTTCGGGTTAGCAGTCAGAATAGTAGGCATGAGGCATAGTGACTAATTATAAATTTGAGTTTTAATTTTAGATTTGAAAAGAGGAATCGGAATACATTCTTTCAAACTGGAGGGCAATTTATTCCAGATCCTGGGTCCTTTTATTTTGACTGTATAGAACGAAAGATCGGTAGAGTAAAAGGCCTCTGAGGTTCAAACTAGATTGTCGGGGTTTATATCGGTGGACAGTAGATAGTTTGGCAAAATAATCCCGAAAATGTAAAGGCACTAAATTTGAATGGTGAAAACATTTGCGAGTAAACTGAAGAAGTACGTAATCATTCAATTCAATCAAGGTTAATATTTTCAGACTCTTAAAAATAGGCGTAGTGTGTTCGTATTTATTGGATAAATTTATAACTCGAATTGCTCTTTTCTGAAGCATCGTTAACGGAAGAAGATGTGTGGAATAGGTGTTGACACAGACAACATTGCAATAGGAAAGATAAGGGAATATCATGAAGTAATAGAGAATAAAGAGGGTTTTTTATTTAAACATTCTTTGATATGGTTTCATGGAAGTCGATCACGATCATCTGCGTTAATTTGTAGAGCAATGCCATTGTTAGTTATGAAATTTCTCGAAGAGTGTCCAGACAATCATTATTATATGAATATAACTATACCATTGCTACTGATAGTAATAAGTGAAGCCGGACTGTCAGATTCAAGAGTTGGACATTGAATAAATTTGCTCAGGAGCAGCCTAGCTGCTATTTTAAACAAAAGTGCAATCTTCTATATGCTTTACACCTGGTCATCCAGTACCTATCAAATCCCAATTTCCCCCACCTCCATTTCGACATAGGATAAACGGACAAATTGCATCACTTGCGTGTGTTGGTCAATGGTTCGTTCCCCGAATACCATGAATAATGAAAACTTCTAACTCTGGTTAATATCACGACACAGGGACAGGAATTCGGCGAGTAAGTGCAAAATATTATTTTAATATTTCAGTTAATTCATCCAAGTGGTTTTAGGAAGCTGTTATGTTCCGGACTCCCATTTGTAATTCAGTATTTCATTCAGCTCGGCAGTATGCCATATTGACCGCCCCAGTCAATATGTTGTGAGTCAAAATTGGTTGGTTTGATACATTCTATGGGATCATTGACATGTTGTGATCAGTCAGGGTAGCCAGGATTTGTCTGGTTGGAGAGCGGTAGGATTCAGCTGGAGAAGTCAAGTCAGTTAACATCGTCTGGTATACGAAAAATAAATAGTTATTTTCACCTGTTACACTGCTACTATTAAAAAGGTGAACGCCAAAAAAATGAGAGCTGATACACCTTGAATTATATTTATCGTATTGGGATCATTTTGAGTCTATTTGTATACCTCCCCCACCCCTCCCCCCGCGAGCAGAGGATCATGAGAAAATTCGAAATGGCGACCATGTGAGATACCAGAATAGATGTTTTCGGCATTTTCTTCAACATTTATGCTTTTCTGCGAAGAAAAGTGGAAAACACTATTTGATTTCATAACAGCTAATTATTTCCTAATTCATCAGACAGTTTTGGCGAAGAAAACACCTAAATGAAAGGTTCGAATATTCTGTCAGAAAAATCGACAAAAAATACCTTTTACTTAATGTGGTCAATGTGACCATCTTGGATTTTCATACATTTCAGGTAGAGCGTAACCCAAGGCAATGGGGTGGTAAGTTTCAGCTCCCTATAGCTCACGAGAGAAGATACATATCTAGGGGGACCGAAATACCCCCCCTTCTATCCCCCCACCCTGCCGGCCGCCCAGACCTGATACAATCACCGATACAATTAACGTATTAACGTATCAACGTGAATGATATATACACAAATGATGCAATATGTCTACAAATACATTTCCAGTACTCTTCTGGGACCGGTTGTTCGACGAGGGATTAAACTAACACCGCTATTAGCACTAAACCACTATTAAATATTTGATCTAAAATTAACTAACACCGTGATTTAAAACCGTTGCCCAAAAGTCAAAACGGGCCAGTTTTAGTTAATCCAGTTATTAGCGGCCTAATCTACATTTAGGATTAAAATTAATAACTATCCCACAAAGCTTTGTTTTTTTTTACTTCCGGTCATTATGGATTAAGAATACTGATCAGCGATACGGATTTGATATTTTTGGAACATCATGATGTCTTGCCGGCATCACTGAAAACTGTTGACCGCGTCTCTCTTGCAGGAAACAAGCCTATTTTTATGTATACCATGATTGTCTTTTTGAATTTGGTGTTAATACTGTTGTATGGAATATGGAATAGGTCTTTGGATTATGGACGCGGATATTCTCTAATGGACGACGGCTGGATTATGAATGACGGACTAGACGTTTGTAATGAAAACATGGCGAGAGTGGAACACATGTCTCGTCATGTTCGTGAGAGAAAGACTGATCTCAACTTACACTATAGGTCGATATATGCCGTATGCTCCACAGGATAAAAATAGGCATCATTCTTGTATTATGCACATTTCATTAACAACAACATCCTCCTCCCCCCTCCCCCTCCCCTCATCCGCCCCCCCCCCACTCACACCCCCCCTCAAACGCAATCCCTCCAAGGCCACATACTTAATTCAATTTTGTTCGTTTGGGAAAACACGCTGTTAGACCTTGGAAAACAGCTCCAGGGTTAAATTGGAAGATCCCGTGAATTACAAACCCAGCGTCTTGTGTGTATTCCACATTCTTGCGAGAGTGAAACCTTTATTATGGTTACACTTAAGAATCACTTTTGCTTACACTTAAGAATCACTTTAATATTTATAAAATTCGAGTTACCTTCGGCTGAGTTTGTGCTGAGTATTTTGTTTCGCATAAGTGTCTGATCTCTCTGGAGACTACCCTAAGGTCGCACAAACATCCTTGTAACCGACACTGACAGATTATAACATATCGCATTCCCGATAACTCGATCGCAGATTTAGCGAAATTTCCCGAAAGCAGATTTCTACTTAAGATTTTCCGGATTAGCGCCACAGGGTTTATGTGACAACGGAATCCCAAGGTGTTTTGTTAAAAAATTTAGACAACTGGTGTCTGGTTTTACATTGGTTTACGGACAATAACATCTCATATGCTAAGTCGATAGGAAATAATGTTTAATCTGCTTGAATCATTTTGGAATGATTGAAAGCGCTTAATAGTCAGAGCTTAAAACATTTACCAAAAATCGGGTATTGTGTTTCCAGTAGTGCAGAAACGTAAATACCAACAACAAAACCCAACAGATGTAGTCGGGCTACAGCAATTGCAATGCGGTTGTTTTACAAATGCTACAGTGGAATGTGAAGTTTCGTATTAAAGGGTTCAAGGGTTATACTGTATCAATGTATTTTTCTTGTAATAAGACAAATTAAACACAGCCCACATTTCATGACAACTCCAATGCTTGGCCCCTGGGACATAACGGTACAGAGAATTGATATGGGAAGGTGGTACACCATGCAATTTCATTTTAGATTTCAGCAAAAACATATTTCATGGAGCAATATTTTCTTTATTTTGGGATTACACTATCTTAGAGTAGCACAAATTCTGGTGCTGAAAAATTGGTCGAGTCCCGTGCGGGATTCGAACCAGCGACCCCAGAGTCAGGCGCCTAATCGACATCACTGTATGTCTGCGATCTAAACCACTCGCCAAACGGGCCTCCCACAAAAATAGGAGATAGCAGACCGATAGTCTTAAAAGCGAACATACAGTACCCCTCTGATGATCGTAATGGCACAGCTTCGACATCTGAATAGGAAGATATATTTTTTGTCATTTAGAAAGTGATCGTAACACAGTATATTCGTTATTTTGGGATTACACTATCTTTAAATAGCACACATTCTAGTGCTGAAAAATTGGTCGAGTCCCGTGCGGGATTCAAACTAGTGACCCCAGAGTCAGACACAATAATCGCCAGCACTGTATGTCGGCGATCTAAACCACTCGGCCAACGGGCCTCCCATTTCATAGATCACAAAGGTAAAAACACTATAGCTTAGTGATTTACTGGAATCATTCCAGATTCAATTACCAATACGATAAAAATCAGATCCAAAGGTGCCGCCGATCTGATCGCTAATTTAGCTTTTTCAGATGCAATTTCCAATTACGGGCCACCTCATTGCCGATAGATACGTCCTTAGCAATGAAATATATTCGTGTTTTCGGAAGAGCTGGTCGTATTGACATTAAAGAACGTTTTTAATTACACAGTTGAAAATAGTTTTTGAGAGAAAGAATACTTTAGCATTCAGGGAGAACCGAACTCATATTAACAAGCGTCTGATCCGTCATTCATAATTCAGCGGTCGTCCATTAAAGAATATCCTCGTTCATAATCCAAAGAACTTTTCCATATTCCATATAACAACAGTAGCACCAAATTCAAAAAGACTATCTTAGTAGAAGCGGTCAACAGCTTCAATGATCCCGGGAAGACATCAACATGTTGCAAAAATATAAAATGCGTATCGTTGATCAGTAGTCTCAATCGAAATGATTTTCATTGTAAAGTCGTTATCTAGAGTACGATTTATCTCAGGCACGCTTTGATTGTGACTGTTCATATGAGCACGATGAGGATCTTGCAGTGCATGGCTTCATACGGTATCAAGGCCCGGGTTAAGCGGAAATAGACACAAGTTACGAAACTTAACACCGTAAATCTTGCACGCTAAGCGCGTATTTTACTATCAGCATTCGATATGTAACACAGGATCTAGCAAATTCTACTAGGCGAGATATGTATACGCCATATGCCGGTTCCACTGGAATATTACTGTCGAGAAAGGGATAGCGAACGATGTCAACATTGTAATCATCTCTTTTGTCATGAAATCGACGAGAGAGAAGGCCCGCTTCATTTTTATAGAGATATAGATCTAAATATGATGTGCCTGTAGGACCACCTGTAGTTTCCTTCAAATCCAGTGAAGGTGGATATATATCCTTCACTGCGTCATTTACATAGCGATTATCCACAGCGAGAAGATGCCCCTTCGTGTCCCTCTAATCAGTTGCTCTTACCATGTGAGCTATGACGGCCTATATGTACTGTTCCAAACGTTTGACCGTTACAGCTGTAAACCTCGCCACACATGCGATCACCACCTCCTCCAAATCGGATGTACAATCGCAGCACGTGCATCATTTCGGTGATTCTTGATAGAAAGGGCTATAGCGTGTTTCTAATCCGTCATTACGGTAGGGCCTCGCCCTATTGAGATAAATGGCATTAGTTGCAGGAAACAAACCTATGTTTATGTATACTATGATTGTCTTTTTGAATTTGGTGCTAATACTGTTATGTGGAAAATGGAATAGGTCTTTGGATTATGGACGCGGATATTCTCTAATGGACGACGGCTGGATTATGAATGACGGACTAGACGCTTGTAATTCCATACAATTTGGGGTATATGTATTATTGCCATCAAATTGATAAAATTTGATGTATCAAATGCCAGACTCAAGACAAATAATTGGACAAAGTGAACATGACGGCCATCATGGGAAATTTTCCCAAGTTAGGTACGTTTCCAGTCACGGTATACACTTATCTCGAGCTAATATAATAATTTCATGATTATTCAAGCGTATTTGCATGATATTTTACGAGAAGGATATTTGCATAATATTACAGGCCAATATATCATGTAAATGTGTGGTCAACAAGTGTCAGAAGTGTGGTTAACAATATTATGGCAAGTCTACCCAAGGGCTAAACCTTAGGGTGAAAAATCACAGAAAATCAGTGCAAAAAACGACTGGTAATACGGAAACACCCACATTTGAAAGTGGAATTATGGACAGGGAATTACATTCTCTATGTTATGCTGTAACATGATACCGGACGGTTTAAATGATAATAGTATCGAGTTTGGCAATGTAAAAAAACTTCCAATATCACCCAACTATATAACAATCAAGAACGGGTACACCGTAGCCATGGTCGGAGAAATTGTAATCGATCGAATCACGATCGCGTTACTGTTAACTACTTAGTGGATTTAGCTAACACGCCCAGCAGTGTACACACTTTGCGCACAGTAATGTATGTGTCACCTATGAGGATACTAAATCAACTGACTAAACAGGTCCAGCAGACTGTGTCATCTGAATACAAAATACCATCTATCTTAACTAAAATTTGTATTACTGATTATATCGTCCTGTGACAACAATCTAAACACCCCAAGATCGGCTATTCGTAAAACTTCTATATTTGAGTGAAACACAATATATGATAAACATACGAAGAATTATAAATGACCCAGAGGCTCTCATTGCTGTACCTTATTACTTCCAGTTCACGGGACCGCCGAGTATTTCCTACCGGTACTCTAAATAAATAGCAAGTAATATTTTTAATTAATATAATATGTGAATGTAAATATTGCTATTACCAGGTACTGGTTAATGAGTTGAGTATAGTTATTACTCCTGCTTCATTATCGGCACACTTCTCCACTGGAATTGCTTACGCAATATATTCAACACGAAGTTTCTCAAGGAAAATAGTAATTCTTTTTCGACTACTCCTGCCGATATACCAACATTGTATGGTGTTTATGCATTTTGGCATTCCAGTACAAAGCTAGGATTTGGCTCTTGAAGTTTTCCATTAAATTTCTGCAGGCAGCTCAATCATTTAGGAAATTATTGTTCCGTCATTTAAAAAAATTCAGATGGCGAATATATGTGGATACTCAACACCTCAAAAAGTCTTTCGGAAGAACTAGATGGCAAAGGACGCATGCCGTATGGACATGTATTCATCTAGGATATTTCGACTCTCTGTAATACTATTCATCAATGAACCTTATTAATTAATAATATGTGTTCGGTAACACTGATCGCTGGTATGTTGATGTAAGAAGCCATACGGCTTTCTGCACTTCTATTGTACGTACAAGGTATTGACAAAATTAGGATGGTGTTTGCATTGCCAAGTAACAAGCCTATATTTATGTATACTATGATTGTTTTTTTGAATTAGGTGCTATTACTGTTATATGGAATATGGAATAGGTCTTTGGATTATGGACGCGGATATTCTCTAATGGGCGACGGCTGAATTATGAATGACAGACCAGACGCTTGTAATTTGATAGAATTGCTTAAATTTCTCATGCACAATATCTATGTCAAATTCGGCAATACCATATACCATAGGTATACCAACGGCTACAAATTGGGCATTGCAGAAATTACGAATATAACCATTCCAAACTCTTCTTTCTCATTCACCACATGCTATATGGACTATATTTTAACACTGGATAATCCATATTATAGCAAGGCGGGGAGGGATATATATACCCCCATTTCACTGGATTTGAAGGCATTTATTGACAGTCCAAATTGAACATCTTATCTCGACCTAACTTTACCTGAATGACCAGGGCTTTCTCTCACGTCGATTCTACTACAACCGAGACGATTACAATTTTTGACATAATTAACTACTCATTTCTCGATATCAATTTCCCAGGAGGAACTGTGTACGGCGTACACATATCTCGCCCGGTAGCATATTCGATAGATCATATGTAGACTGTGACGATTTCACTTAACACAACATGATATTATTGAAAAATATTGCTAAACAAGGCTAAACCATCAAATGGTCAATTCCACATAACTGGTAATTCACACCCAAATTTTGCAGCTTCAATTTTCTTGATTACTCCCACACAAATGGGTAGTAAGTATCATGCGCTGTTAAGAACAATCAAGAAAACGTATGAAAAAAATGGCGCCCCGTATACTCTGCAATAATTTCACTAAAAATGTGGCAAATTTCAATATATTTTGAACTCATGGGAAAAAATACCCCTAGATACATGGGGTCAAACTTTTGTTGTTATAATTTTGCATACAACTGAAGTCTTCTCATACTTACTAAAATTATTTGGTAATTATTATTTTTTAATTGTATAATATGGATTAAACATCCAAAAATAGCCTGCTATAGAGACCGTGCCGTTTTTCCTATAAATATCGATAAGCATCAAATAATTGTATTGCAAAATTGTGTGCTACTGATTCTTATTTTTAGTTGATAATGCCTAATGATATTATCCAGGTAACAATTCTCTGTTGTTTAGTTAACCTGGTTAATTAGTGTCGATATCTCATGCAAAGCAGTCCAACCAGAAAAGCGCTATGTGAACTCCAATTTGCAATACTGTGGATTCATTTGGGGAACATATGTCACATACAAAAAATTAGGTCAAGGTCACAAGGTCACTAACCACTATGACCCCCAAAACGGCAATTTGTTCTGTCAGTGCATATATTGAGGGGAAGCGATGACCCCAAAGTCGGAAAATTACATTTTTCATACATTGGAGGAGGTTGGAAGGAAGACAATCTGTCAAATACGAAAATTTAGGTCAAGGCCAAAGTCACTGTGACCCCAAAATCAGGAAATTGTTAAAAGTCACAATTTTTCTGTGTATCAGTATTTACATTACGGGGCAATATGTCATGTACCAACATTTAGGTCAAGGTCAAAGTCATTGTGACCCCAAAATCAGGATATCATTAAAAATCAGACAGGATATTCATGTGTAATGAAAAGAAAGACATACCTAGATCGAACAATCCCAGGTTCTAAGGAAGTCAGAATATCTGACATTGGATGGTGGCAGCCATATTAACATGATTATTTTCGAAATAAACTCATCCCAAATTGGTTGACTTATCATGCAAGAGCAGATCTTCTCTCTGCATTCTAATGTCTCTCAGGGTATCAATTACAAACGTTCCACGTTAAACATATCAAATCGATGGTCAGTCATGTTTTGATAATGCACATGTATAACCCTTCCACTGAATTAAAGTTTAATATAACAGTTTAAGCTCTGAATAGTACAGCAGAATGAACTGATTTGCACTTGGGATAAGTTCCTCCTATATACACAGTAAATATTCCCTCTTTAGTCATATCTGGACATGTATATTGTGAAGTGGACTTAATTGAATTTTAGCATGAAATTTGACTTTTCTGATAGAGCACGTTATTGAGGTTTTTATTTACACCATAATAGCTATGTGATGTTCGTGAAGTTTGTGTTGGAGAATGTTCATAGTATCCAAATTGTTCATTTTTTATGGTTTAGAGGTAATAGTCAAATTGTTTTTTTTTTCAGAGTGTAGCGCCCGTGACGAAACCTGTAGCGCTCGTAACAGTGAATTAATTAATTCGATGTCAGCAGATAATCTTAATAAATACAAACAATGTTTGAATTCATGATAAGAATTCACTACTCTAAAACACTGCACGGAAAGAAGTTCCCGAATGCGCGTCAAATCACAGGGATACATCAGGATGTCCAGTCAGTCTGGAAAATGGTGATTTTTCCAAGTAGCGCCCGTGACTGTATGCAAATGACTCCCTAGTTTCATAGGTTGATGTCAGTCATTAAAAAATTCCCTCTGAAAATATTTATCCACAGGAGAAATTTAATCTCTGTTCACAAATGAAAAATTTAATCTCTGTTCCCAAATTATGGTTTTAAAATAGTTTTGTTCAAATTCGGAGACATTTGCTGACTAAGAATGTGCTTTGACTGTAGCGCCCGTGACGGGAATTGATCAAATGCAGTTCGAACACTGATGACAAGATACGATCGCAGCGTACAAAGTTCTCTAGTGCAAAGTTTCCCAACCTATCTGATTCCGCTTAGTAAACACTCACAATCAAAGCCTGACTGAGATTCATACTAAAACAAAAACAACTTGGAAATTCATTTGGATAAATAATAGTGGTCAGTAATTAGGATTTTATGTAAAGAACATCATCATGTCGCGCTGACATCATTGAAAACTCTTGGCTGCTTCACACTCGTACGAAACCATCTTGGGTTTTTTTTTGTTTCATGGACATTTGGAAGGCGATAACTGTCATAGGAAATATATTTTTTTTCAATTATTGAGGCAGAAATTCTTTGATCGGCGATCAAAGAATATTGAATGCCGGATGCTACTCCACTTTGTAACTGCTAGTAATACACATAAATGGTTCGGTTCTGCCTGATATCAATCTTGTGATTATTGTTGTCTGTACACCTTTGTGAGGAGATTCAGTCTTAGATTTTTAAATCCGCAAGTCAACATGTTATTGCCCATAAGCTCGTTGAAATGAACGTGATTTACTCTCTTGAGAGAATCGCCACATGGACATATGCATGAGAGCTCCAGCTGAGAAATGCCTTGATCAATTAATATTCAATGGATGGCACGTGTACAAATTGGTCTTATAGTCATAAGCTCTGCATACATGGAACATTCCAGTGGCAAGTTCTGGCTCACAGCTATCAAGGAATTGAGAAGAGGAGATACCGAGGAGAAGAATCTCTAAACGTTCATTGTCATTATGACTAACCTCACTGTGTCTGATATCAAGGATTCTAATATGCCGTCTATTGCGGCGAAGAATACTGCCATGGTTACATTCGGACTAGTCATACACGTGGGTATTGTGGGGAATATGCTAATAGCAAGTCGATGCACACAACAGTAAACCGATGTCTACTCACTCTGGCAGTAGCTGACCTTCTAGAACGGGGGTTCCTTCCGATTCTACCTATTAGTTACGTATTTTATAAGGACCACTCTCACATCGGGGAGAATGTGTGTGAGTATGCTTCAGCTTTCCATTCACTTAATGTCGATACTATCCTTCTAATACGGATGTAGACTCTGCCATCCTGCGAACAGGCGTAGTCGGAACGCCGTTTTTTGCATAATAATAGCATCACAATCAATCGGTACCTTAACTCCATTCTGTGAGTTCAGATATTCATAATTATCATATAGCTAATCATGTTTTCGGTTCGGGGACAGCTTGGTCTTATGCAACAATATCAACATTGAAAAGTTTATTGGAAACTGGGACGCCATTGCTTGCTTTTCTCCACTTGAATCTACTCTTACATAATTCATCAACTGTATTCCAATTCAGCGTATTGGATTTCGTGCATGTTTGTATCCAAGTCTTATTTTCCCATCAGTACCATGGAAATCCTGTATTTCCCCCCCCCCCCTCCATAGAGAAGATGAAATCCAGTGTCTGGGACAGGGTTGCCTCACGGTTTGAACCCTTATGCCTCAATGGAGAATGATGGACTCCCAGCATTTGCTATGCCATCTCTACTGTGAGAATATTAGAAATCAATTATTTGAGCAAATTGAGCATGATGTTACCATGAGACTTGACCAACACAATGTAATATGACCATATTCTCACAATTGCAGCATCAATAACGAACTATTCGTTCCTTCAAATGAATAGCTAAGTAGATTCCTATAATATGATACCTTTCCGTCACGATTTTATATATTCTACAATTATATTGTGAATAACACCAAGAATACAATAATTATCAGACTGCACTGATCTTTCCCGAACCCATCCGCAGCACTGTGGTACCCAGAGAAACCAAATACGTGCCAAACTATAATACTTTTATAACCCTAATAGCCATTCGCCCACTACCAAACTTTCTACCCTATGTCCGGAACGACAAAAACGAGAGTTTGTACTTTTCATATTGGGGTCATTTTTAGCCTATATGCATGACACCCCGATCAGAGGATCATAGGCAAATTCAAAATGACGTCTATGCGGTGTGCTAAAACGTGAGATTTTCATCGTTTTCTTCAAAATTCCTGCTTTTTGCGTGAAAAAGTGGATAATAACTATTTTATTCCACATCAGATTAATATTGACTAATGTATCATGCAATTTGGAAATCGACAAAAAAATCCTTCATTGTAAATGACTTCACTTTGACGTCATCATAGCGGCCATTTTGTATTTTCTTTATATTTTTTTGGTGACGATGGTCCAAGGATATATTGTGTTGAGATTCAGCTCCCTCGCTCAAGGGGCAAGAACAGTATTTAGGAGTCGAAATGACCCCCCCCCTCTCCAGCCTGGACAGGTCCTCAAAAACCCAAACCAGGTGTGGTGAACCCTATCTGGCCTGGGTTTTTTGGGACCTGTCTAGGCCTGGGGGGGGGGGCGAAATGTCCCCCTACTTATTTTTCTTACCTCTTGAGCTGGGGGGCTGAAACTTACCACACTATAGTCTTGGGTCAAGCTTTACCACAAAATGGGAGAAATTCAAGATGGTCGCTTCCATGGCGTGACGTCACAGTGGCGTCATTTTCAAAATTTCCATTTTTTGGGTCGATTTTTCGATGCAATTTCACCTCAAAAACTGCGTGATAAATTAGTAAATATTAATGTGATGTGTTATGCAAAAATGACCCCAATATGATCAACTATAAAGTCACGTTTCAGCTCTCCATTTTGTGTCGTTCCGGAGATGGCACAGAAAGTTTGGTAGGCGGGCCATTTTGACACCCTCCCCCCAGGTCTGGTAGGGTAAATTGAACACCGTTTCTGTTTTGCTGACTTTTCATCACCGACACCTGAAGAATATGGTGAGAAATATAAATTCGGTCTTCCCGATATTAACCTCAGACACATTTCCCAGTCATCCGGTAGGTTTTACTAGAATATAATTATTTTTGGTGCAGTGGACGAGACCCGCTCTGAGCTTCACCTGTAAACCGGTTGTTGTTTTTCGTTTTCCTCAGATTCCAACGGGGAGTACTTATGCAACTAGCGAGATCTGACATATTTTCGGCTTCATTGTGAAGCAATAATGGCCCTTTATTCCAATAGTGGATACTTTTATGCATAGTGCTATTATATGAATTAGGTATTTGGACCATGGACGCGGAAATTCAATAATGGACGACGACTGAATATTGAATCACGGACTAGACACTTGTATGTATTCGAAGATAACGCACTTTTTCAGGGAGGGGTCGCGAAATTACACCCCCCAGCTTTCCGGTAGGTTTTACTAGAATATAATTATTTTTAGGTGTCTGATGGATTGAATAGTTCAGACGAAGTTTTCAGTATGTTCCCCTCTATTATTAGGCGTGGCGACTTGCGTACCATGGTCTCCGCTATGGTAATAAACAGATAATAAAAATAGTATTTCGCGACTACTAGATCTGTGCTTATCCACGGAACTTTAATTTAATGCACGGACTTTCGACCCTCTTGCCGAGATCTCTAAAAATGGTATAGCAAATTACAAGTTACTGACAAATCTCTTCCATATAACCTGAAATGTGAGCGGTAGATCTGACGTTCAGCACTGAATGGTCGTTCATTAAAAATGCCCGATAAAATAAAAATATCTGGAAGCAAATCATAACCACATCATAGCGATGAGAGTATACGCTAGACTGATAATAATACTCATCTACGACAGAGGAGCTGTGGCCTGTTCAGCTCTAATATTCGTCTCTGTGAGCATTGAGAGATACTTTACTATTTGCCACCCTCTAACATTTGTGTTCCCACAAGAGCACCAATTTGCATTAGCTATAACATGCATTATGGCTACCGCGTTCTCTGCACCGCATGTGATTATGATCCAGTATACGATAGAGAGAGGGAGAGAATTAAGGTTTAACGTCGCATTCCGCAATACTTCAGCTATATAGCGACGACCAAACGAAATTCTAAGTATGCTAGCGAAACGAGTTAACAACCCAGCAATCTAAAAGTGGTTAACAAAACACAATAAAAACATGTCCATACATTAAAATTTATTCAACAGATCGCTTAATAATAATAATAATAATAATAACTTTTTATTTCAGACAGAAGTCCATATGTACAAAGAAATAACTGTAGTAAGTGTGTAGTGCAAATAAGCACTACTTAAAGGTGTACAAAATTTCTTGCCATTTAGTAAGCAACACAGATTTAACCTGAAGATCAGAGTTACGTATGGTATATAATAACAGGTTGTCACTCGAGTCAATTCTAGCTTTAAACGAATACACTGCCTTCCTCATCAGTTCACCAAACGACGTAATACGATTGATAGCAAACACTGCACTGGCACTACAACTATATATGTAATGCAACAGCCATCTAAAGGTATTGTTATACATAACCCTGATACCATTGAGTACAGTCTTAGAATACGTATTCCAAAGTTGACAGCAATACATGTTGCAACAGTATGCTTTAAAAAGAGTTTTCTTAACTGCGGGCGTACAGGCATGGAATTTTCTAAGTAATACATTGGCACAAACACACAGTTTTCTCCTCTGAGATTCCATATCCGCATTGTCCAAAAGATCACAGGTTATAATATGACCCAGGTAGTTGTAACGGTCGACATATTGCAAAACCGCTCCACATAACCTAACTACAGGAGGCCTAAAGTCTCTATAGTGTCTAGGTGATAAAACCATGCAAACAGTCTTCTTAGTATTAAATATTATATCATGGGACTCTGCATATACAGAGCAGTAGTCTAATAGTGATTGTAGAGCTTTGGCAGAGGGGCATATCAGACACATATCATCCGCGTATAACAAATGACTGATGAACAAACCAGAGATATTGCAACCAACTCCAGCCTTGGATAATGACAAATCAAGATCATGTAAATAAATAGCAAAAAGGCAGGGAGATAAAATTCCACCTTGTCGGACACCATTAGTAACCATAAAAAACGCAGAGAGTGTGGACCCCCACCTAACCGCAAATTGCTGTATGTTACACCATATAAACAAATTGTTAACAAAACACATGGGCAGATTGCGATCTATTAGCTTTTTCAGAAGCGTCCAATGGTTAATCCTATCAAAAGCCCTACTAGCATCCAAAAAACACACAAATACAGGGCTTCCATTGGTGCGATAAAAATTAACAACTTCCTTAAGAACATAAATACATTGGTCAGTAGAATGCCCAGATTTAAAACCAAACTGAAAATCAGAGCTATACAATTGTTCTTCACATTTTTGTAATATAAACAGTTCAACAACTTTTGAGAGAACAGTGTCAGATTCAGTTATATCACCAGATTTATTTTTAACAATAGGATTAATAATAACACACGTCATTTCTTTTGGGAGGCATCCATGGAAGAGCATAGCGTTCAAACATAGCGACAGATGGATATATAGAGCATCGGGGGCATGTTTCAAATGTTCAGCTGACAGACCGTCAAAACCGGGCGACTTATTACACTTCATGCCACGCACGATGGAACAAAGATTGTCAGGTACAACAGTAGGCCCAATCATGGATTCATTCCTAAACTGAGTCAGGGCGTCTAACACCTCAATCTTTACAGTTTCGGTAGTAACGCTATTAAGGGTGCTACAGAATTTGTCCTTCCACAAGTTGGCTATGCTGGTTTCGCCTTCAGCATCGTCGATACGACAAGGTAAAGACATAAATTTAGAATTAGATGTTTTAACCTCTTTCCAAAAATCTTCGGACGAGTTCTCTGAGAAAGCTTGTGCCATCTTGTCCGCGCGAATGTTATCTTCTTCGTTTCTACAGGCTCGCAAAGCGTATTTAAACTGTCTTCTGGTACGGTGCATGTAATCAGCAATAGGCCCGCTACGTGGGCTACCATGTTCTCTCCATAGAAGAAAGCTGGTTCTTGCATGGGCATGTAAATCCGAGACACAGTCGTTCCAACCTGGAACAATATGATCCCTATTGACTTTAACTTTTGATATTGTCTCGGTGGCCGCAGATGACAGTGCATACACAATAGAATTATAATATTTACAGATTTCCTCATGATACAGACCACCACAATCAGTTTCATCACACAATACAGCATATACTGGGATAGACAATTTGCTTAGGCGCTGCTGAGCAGCTTCAGTATACATAGAAATATCATTGGCCGTCAATTTATTCCAATCAGTTACATAACTACGTGATGTACTAGTACATTTCTCTAAGGTCGGTAATATATTCCAGCTAATAGAAATGTACAAAGGTCGATGATCGGACGTAATAACGTCATATAGTACTTCAATAGATCGGATTGAGAGATTAACATTGTTAGACGACACACAGTGATCCAACCATGACGTAGATAAATGGGCGTCACTTATATAAGTATATGTATCATCTGGCAGACGCTCAATATCAGATACAAACAAGTTATACTCAGTACAAAAATTAATAAGCTCAGTACCAAACATATACGCGATGGGTGAGCGTTCCAATCACCAACAACAAGAACATTAGGAATATCAGACTCTTCAATGATAGCCCTTATCTTACCAAGATAGTCGAGGTAATACTCTAGGTTATCCGGACAGTCAGTAGGCATGTAAATACAAATAATAAGAAGTTTGGAGTGGGAAGATTCCATGCGGATTCCAATTAACCTGGTATCATTGTAATCAATAAAATTTACTCCAGTACCAAAGGATTTTTTCCAAAGTATAGCAAGACCTCCATACGGCCGACCTCTGATTAAAACAGTATCATCAATTGCAGATACACCACGACCATAAAAATCACAGTTAATGGAGTTTAGTAACCCCAGTTCATTTTTTTGCAGCCATGTCTCTTGTAGTAAACAAATGTCACTAATGTCACAAAGTGCCTTCACCTCTGGTATAGACGTTTTCAGTGACCGACAGTTGTATGATGTAATCTTTAGTTCCATAGTGAAAGTTAGAGATTTGATTTCACGTATAATCACACTCATCATCCTCGCTGTACCAACGTGATCTGTAGGTGTCGTTGTTTCGCATTGGACCGCGATTCGAAACAACACGGGAGTCCCTCTCTGAACCGTAATCCTCTTGCTGACGCCTCCTGTAATATTTACGGGCAAGTACTTCCTCGGGCCAGTAAGTTTTGCTCAAGAGAGTTCGGGAGTGACGACCACTCACACGTAGCCAGAAAGACGCATAAGAGTCGTACTTGGTAGGCAACTGCTCACACTCTACGTCGAGTCCTGATTTCTGTTTAACATATTTGCGAATGTCGTCAACTCGCGTATCAGGGTCCAGACGGATGACGAAGATTTCAACAGGAGGGTAAGGCCGGACCCCACGGAGATCAGACTTATCCTTGGATTTAGATCGTGAGACAGTCGTGAACTTGTCATTAGATTTCGTCAACACACTGGAGTACAAGGCAGTGCCTTTCTCCGTCGACTCATGGGAAAAGGGGATCGGATGATCAGGACGAATAAGAGCATCTCGGTTGACTACTGTACCATGAGAAGAATTATTTAACCTGGGAGATTCACAATTACTCACGTTATTGGCACTGACGTCGAGAGCAGTACCTGGCGGACCTTCATTTGTGGCAGCAACTGTATTTCCAGGACTAGAAGCACCATTATTTACACTAACTTTTTTTGGGATGTGTTTAACCCTTAATAACCTAAAATAACCTTTTTCAGGTTCCTGTTGCTTCAATGCATTTTTCTGAGAAGCAACAGGAACTTGATAATGTGATGTCTAGCACTGTAATACCACTTGTCTTTATTGCACCATGTAAGCGTCTTGTCTGTGTCTTGTGCGCTGTCCTCAGTGTTTTATAGGGTGGATGGAGGGTGTCTGGTTCCATGCTGCTTCAAAGGTTTCTTCTTTGAAGTAGCAGGAACGCAACTGGGCTGGGTGGTACTTAGTTGGTTCGTCATGATATGGCTGGAATATTGTTGAAAGCCACGTTAAATTCTATTCACCCACTCACTCACTCTTGTATCCGATTGATAAATCTGTTCGTTAAAAAGAATCTCGTCGAATCTTAAAATCTGTACAGTCTGTCAAAGTATGTTTCACTGTGAGATCTTCGAAGCATAGAATACACTTCGGGGCTCTGATTCTTTCTTTGGTAAATGTTCTTGAGTTAATCGTGTATGACCAATCCCACACAGCCTGATTATGGCTGCTCAGATGAGTATAGCCTTTTTAACTCGCGAAGTTATTTTTCTCAGCATCCAATAAAGATTGAAACAGCTTTCTCACATAAGCACAGACACATGGTCTGATGTCACTATACGGGATTCAGCAGAATCAACCTCATTATGTAGGCTGCCTGTCCCATTTCATCAGCCTCATTATTTCCTTTGGTGCCAACTAGGCAACCAACTAAACACAACATCAATCATATAAAAATAGAATGCTCAGGATGGTGCATGGGATGTGTTTAAGATCCAATTTTAATTGCTTGAAGGCATGACAATGAATCTGAGAGTAAGATATATTTTTCTCCATTAGTGAACCCAATACCTTCTAAAGCCGACAATTGAGATTTGGCTTAGGCAGTGAATGTCGAACTTTTACTTTTGTTGGTTTTAGAACTAAAGATAGTAGAACCATCTCTATCACCACCTTTAGAACCATCTGTATGAATAGCGTGATGCGATCTATATCTTCTTCTTTCAGTAGACCAAATTCTTGTGTATATACGAGCTGGTTCGTGTCTGCCATCTTATATTTCGTCAGTGTAATATTTACTTCTGGTTTGACTAACTGTCATGGTGGAATAGGCAAGAGCTTGTTAGGTAAAATTTTGACTAAGCTTAATACAAGATGCTACAATATAAGTGGGAGGGGGCTATCTCACTACTTATTTCTGTACTATGAACCCTATTCAACCATGGCAAATCACGCATGACACAACAAATGCGATGTTGATGTCGTTCGTCCCAATTCCATTCCTGGTTATCTTATATGGAAGGATGATCTACAGGGTCCGATAAAATGTTTCCGGAGATGCGTCAAACAAGACGTCCACCAAGTCAGGATGACAGAGGAGATCCCAGATAGTAAGAAAGCTTATCACGGTTGTCATTATCTTCACTGTTTGAGATTCGTGGCCTACCACAGTCATTTGTTATGGGGAAATCTTAATGATGGAACCTACGTGCTGCTTCAGATTGGCTGAATTCTACTATTCCCGAACAGTGCAGAAATCCAGTTGTATATTTGACGATGTCTGCTAACTTCAACACAACATTCGTTCTTATATTTCGTTGCCATAAAATTGATGTCAAAGGAGGTCAGCGAGGTGCGACGACGCCCGCCACTCGGTTTTCTATGATTTTTAACTAGGTCGGTGACTTCAACGAACGGCATACGTAACAAGTTGTTTCTGCAAGAATCCGGGGAACGCATTAGACGAATAAATGATTGAGTGGGTAAACGACTGATCTCTTAATAAGCGCCAATTTCAAATATCTTTCCACTTAGCGACTAAACGCTTTTGGGATATTTGGAGATATCAAATCCACACACAGACCAAGCGTTCGATGAACAGTTCGACATTGGACCACGTCCAATATAAAGGTCTGTACATAACGCTTGGAATAAATTCATAGCTCGATGGAGAGGAATTTACCAAATTAGCCATTGCCAGGAGAGGATTGAATCTGAATGAAAAATCTGAAGAGACTTAATGTCGAGTTCAGAATAATTCAGCTATTTAGCGTCGATCAAATGAAACTCAGTTCAAGCCTAACAAGAACTCAAGTCCTAAGATAGTTTAACAACAATCTAGAATGATAGACAACACTTCAAAGACCTGATAAAATGTAAGTAATAGACCGATGGCTCAAGAACACTTTTAAATCAAATCTTCTCTCGCCCAATTAAAAACATCTTCTAAACTAGCTGCACGGTAAAATGAATCTCTCACAATCTGAAAATCTAAACAGTTGACCAAAAAATATCTTTAACTTTGAGTTTCTCATGACATTGAATATACATCGGGAAAGGTTCCTTTTTTAATAGTCGCGAATGACCGATTCTACCACGCTTCATTATAACCTGATCAAAACGCTTCTGTCTATTAAGGTGAGTATCACTTAATAATTTTCCTAAACTCATGAAGCTTGTTTTAACCTCGGCATTCGATAACAATTGAAACAGCTTTGCCATATAGGAACATCTGAAATCAACATACGGGACTCTACGATGATTAACCTCATTATCTGTCGCTGATTTAGCGTTTGGATCAGCAGCAGTGATTTCGGCGATGCTAACTTGGCTAGGTAGCCAACAAAACAATACTAAACTGTTGCTCACATCTACGATCAAATAATTTTAGAATATTCAGGATTATTGGCTGAGGTGTATATCTATTCTTGATCACCTGTAGGCCTAACATTGTGTCTGAGAATATGACATTTTATTTTTTTATTTTGCTGGACCCAATACCTTTCAAGGGCGTCAAAAGGGCAGTGGCTTCTGCGGTAAAATATAACTCTTGTCCGCAACAAATAGTAGCGCACAAAACCTTGTCAACATCTTTGGAACCATCAGTGTATATAGCCTGATGCGACTCATACTTTTCTCTCGGTCGACCAATTTCTTGTTGATACTATAGTTGTTTTGTTGATCAGTGTAATAATATCTACTTGCGATTTGGCTAACTGCCAAGGTGAAAAGGGTGAACGTTGGTTTGGTAAAATCTGATCAAGGCCAATATCGGCTATCACAGCATTGTTTAGTACGAATTCCAAGAGATGGAATAAGATTAGGTTTCTTTGAATATAAATCTACATGCTGAAGCTTAAAACACAGTTATATGCGGGATTTGAACAACTTGACCGCAATTTTGTTACATATTGCAGTGACAGCTTGACTTTTCGGAGTTTCAAAGGAACTTCATCTGCATCAACACATAAACCTTCCTTAGGAGATGTCCTAAACATTGCGAGACAACGTCTTAATCCCTGACGCAGAAATGGATATAACATGGCCAAGTTGGACTTGCAGGCACCGTTGTAAACAATAGAGCCATAATCAATTTTTGAAGAAGTGTTTTCTCTTCTCCTCCACACTTATAGCTGCCAACTACCTGCAACAAATCAAGAGCTTTTGTTCACTTAGCTTTCAGGCATTTTATATGGGTTAAAACCATGTCGGTGATCAAACAAGATCCAATGATCGCTTTGTTTGATACATTGAACTGAAAAGAAACTTACTGATATTCAAGCTAGAGTCCACAAAAATAGTACCATTGACCATTGAGTTAGATTAGATTCCGCAAAGAATGAACATGTGGTTTCAATTTTTTCCTATTTTATTTCTAAAAAGCTTATGATACTGCTTGGGAATACGGGATTGCAAAAGATTTAAATTACAAGCGTCTGGTACTTCATTCATAATTCAGCCGTCGTCCATTAGAGAATATCCGCGTCCATAATCCAAAGACCTATTTCATATTGCATATAACAGTATTAGCACCAAATTCAAAAAGACAATCATAGTATACATAAACATAGGCTTGTTTCCTGCAAGAGAGAAGCGGTCAACAGTTTTCAATGATGCCGGCAAGACATCATGATGTTCCAAAAAATATCAAATCTGTATCGCTGATCAGTATTCTTAATTCATAATATTCGTTGTAAAGTCGTAAAGTTCCGAAACATAACGCCATAGATCTTGCACGCTACGCTTGTATTTTGCTACCAGCATACGATATGTATCGCCACATTTGAGAAACTTTGAGTGGAGGCGCTTGGTGGTGTAGCCATGTTTTATAAGTTTCTGCAACATTGTTTTCTGACGTTGATTAAAATCGTTACATTTAACACAGAATCTAGCAAATGTTGCTAGGCGTGATATGTATACGCCATATGCACGTCCCACTGGAATATTACTGTCCAGAAAGGAATAGTTTACGATGTCGAAATTGTAATCATCTCTTTTGTCATAGTCGACGAGAGAGAAGGCCCGCTTCATTTTTATAGAGATATAGGTCTAAATACGATGTGCCTGTAGGGTTATCTGTAGTTTCCTTCAATTCCAGTGAAGGTGGACATATATCCTTCAGTGCGTCATTTATATAGCGATTATCCACAGCGAGAAGATCGTCTATATAGCGTTTGGTGAATGAGAAGGAACGGGCTTTGAATGGATCGGTTTTTGAAAGCGCCTGCATATAGTCATATTCATAAAAGAACAGATATAGGTTAGCCAATAGGGGTGCCAATACCTATATGCTGTCGATATATTGTGTTGCCAAATTTCACATAGATATTTTTAATGAGAAATTCAAGCAACCCTATAAACAAAGAAACATCCCATGAATGATATCTCGTGTATGTAGTAGAGCTAAAGAATGCTTTATGGCTTCCGACATCAATATATCTACGATCAGTTTTCTTGAACACAGATACTGTTAATGAACTTAGACGGTCAATAAGGTCCTGATGAGGGATTGTGGTATAAAGAGTCGAGAAATCCCATGTGGACACATCTCTATACGGTATATGACCTTTAGCATCAAGTTCTTCCGTAAGACATTTTGAGTTTTTCAGTATCCACATACATTCAACGCCAGACTTTAAAATGGTTCTTGCTTCTTTGTGTCCGTGGATGTCCGTGTGTCCGTCCATGTCTGTTCGAAGCGATAACTTCCTAACGCTTTGTTGGATTCTTCCGAAATTCGGAATATGCATTCCTTGCGACAAGACGCCATTCAGTGTTGCATTTCAGCAACATCTGCCTGAAGGTGGCGCCACTGGGTTCCTTCTTTGTTTCTGTGGATGTCCGTGTGTCCGTCCATGTCTGTTCGAAGCGATAACTCCCTAATTCTTCGTCGGATTGTTCTGAAATTCGGCATATGCATTCCTTGTGACAAGACGCCATTCGGTGTTACATTTCGACAACATTTGTCCCCCGCCGCAACATTGTCTCTTGCTTCTTTGTGTCCGTGGATGTCCGTGTGTCCGTCCATGTCTGTTCGAAGCGATAACTTCCTAACGCTTTGTTGGATTCTTCCGAAATTCGGAATATGCATTCCTTGCGACAAGACGCCATTCAGTGTTGCATTTCAGCAACATCTGCCTGAAGGTGGCGCCACTGGGTTCCTTCTTTGTTTCTGTGCATGTCCGTGCGTCCGTCCATGTCTGTTCGAAGCGATAACTCCCTAATTCTTCGTCGGATTGTTCTGAAATTCGGCATATGCATTCCTTGTGACAAGACGCCATTCGGTGTTACATTTCGACAACATTTGTCCCCCGCAGCAACATTGTCCCCCGCCGCAACGCGGCCGGGGACTTTAAAATGGTTCTTGCTTCTTTGTGTCCGTGGATGTCCGTGTGTCCGTCCATGTCTGTTCGAAGCGATAACTTCCTAACGCTTTGTTGGATTCTTCCGAAATTCGGAATATGAATTCCTTGCGACAAGACGCCATTCAGTGTTGCATTTCAGCAACATCTGCCTGAAGGTGGCGCCACTGGGTTCCTTCTTTGTTTCTGTGGATGTCCGTGTGTCCGTCCATGTCTGTTCGAAGCGATAACTCCCTAATTCTTCGTCAGATTGTTCTGAAATTCGGCATATGCATTCCTTGTGACAAGACGCCATTCGCAGTGCTCCAGATAATTTTTTTTTATGAGGAGTACTATACTCCTCCAAATTTGTTCGAAGGAGTATCGCTTGTCATAACAGGAGTATTGTTTCTTGCCCAGGCCTGTGCTGTAATATTTTCTATGGAAACCTATTATGGATTACCTAAAATCTCCTAGGGTAACCTGAAATAGGTCCCCTAATGGGAAAATTAGGGTAACCTATGTTCACCTAGGATAACCTGTTTGATTGACGGCATCTAATTAACGTATTCCTTTGAAAACATTTAAATAAATGTCATTATTTTATCATAAAAATCATGTCTTTACTACTTTATTTTTATTTCCAATCCCATGTATAAGAACTGTGTATTCAGATTTGTATTAAGAGGTGAACTGCGGTCAAATAGCCTACCAAGTCTACTGAATTTCACCAGAATATAAATTTCCATCTGTTATTTATCTGTATTTCATCATTGAAAACTGCTGAAATGACGAGAGATTACATATGGATAACTTCTTGAAAAATGAGAAACCTGCTTGAATTCTGCAGATTTCTCATCCATTGATCATGATAGATTTAGATTTAAAATATCACGAATTATCAAAAGTTTTTCGGAATTATTAACTTTTAGTTGCATAACAACGACAACGTGCGCGAATACCTTGTTTACATCACTTGTCCACCAAACAATCGGTCAATGCGTGGTTGACGAACATCTTCTGAAACACTTATTTATGACATCATGGGTCTTTTGTGCCCTCAAAATCTCTTAAATTCTTTCGTCTTTGGTGATTTTAAAAATTACTTTCTGTTTCGTTCTTTTGGATTATGGTACTGTCAAAGTTGCTCCACGTGCTCAACGTATGTTGTTCGTTTGAGAGGTACGAGTTTACTCGCGCCGCACATGCGATACAATCACAAATTCTATTGGTCAATTCAGTTAAAAGCGTCCTCCGATTGAATTCACTATTGCCGAAGTTGAAAATGTACTCGTCATGTTACAACAACAACATGCGGTTACGACACGGTATGTGTCACAGTATCTTTACGCATTGATTTTGGCGATAAGGCGTATCAGCTATTTATCGGGCGTATTTGTTACGCCTAGATTTCAGCATGCATGCGTTTTTGAACTTTTTGTAGGCGTAAATTACGCCAATACGCCCCTTATCTGGAGCACTGCATTCGGTGTTATATTTCGACAACATCTGCCTGAAGGTGGCGCCATTGGGTTGCTTCTTTGTGTCTGTGGATGTCCGTGTATGTCCGTGCATGTGTGTTTGAGGCGATAACTCCCTAATTCTTCGTTGGATTGTTCTGGAATTCGGCAAATGCATTCCTTGTGACAAGATGCCATTCGGTGTTGCATTTCGACAACATCTGCCAGAAGATGGCACCACTGGGTTGCTTCTTTGTGTCTGTTGATGTCTGTGTACGTCCGTGCATGTCTGTTCGAATTTTTCGCAATCGATAACTTCCTAACACTTAGTTGCATCATTCCGATTACAAGGCCTGACACATATGACATCAATGATTAAGAATACTGCCATCCTTGCAACAAGACGTCAGTCGGTATTGTATTCCAGCAACATTTGCCTGTAGGTGGCGAGACACTGAGTTTCGCGGAGATCATCTCCCAAATCGTTAGGACTGTACATGTACCATGATACAGGACCAGAAGGACAAAAATTGCACCAGGTTCCTTATGGCTGACAACAGGGTGGATTTATTCCTAACAGCTGATCTCAATTCAAAAGCTGTGCCCACACATTGATTTTTGTCCCCCGCCGCAACGCGGCCGGGGACTTTAAAATGGTTCTTGCTTCTTTGTATCCGTGGATGTCCGTGTGTCCGTCCATGTCTGTTCGAAGCGATAACTTCCTAACGCTTTGTTGGATTCTTCCGAAATTCGGAATATGCATTCCTTGCAGCAAGACGCCAGTCCGTATTGCATTTCAGCAACATCTGCCTGAAGGTGGCGCCACTAGTTCTTGCTTCTTTGCGTATGTGGATGTCCGTGTACGTCCGTCCATGTCTGTTCGAAGCGATAACTTCCTAACGCTTTGTTGGATTCTTCCGAAATTCGGAATATGCATACCTTGCGACAAGATGCCAGTCTGTATTACATCTCAGCAACATCTGCCTGAAGGTGGCGCCACTGGTTCTTACTTCTTTGTGTCCGTGGATGTCCGTCCATGTCTGTTCGAAGCGATAACTTCCTAACGCTTTGTTGGATTCTTCCGAAATTCGGAATATGCATTCCTTGCGGCAAGACGCCAGTCCGTATTGCATTTCAGCAACATCTGCCTGAAGGTGGCGCCACTAGTTCTTGCTTCTTTACGTATGTGGATGTCCGTGTACGTCCGTCCATGTCTGTTCGAAGCGATAACTTCCTAACGCTTTGTTGGATTCTTCCAAAATTTGGAATATGCATTCCTTGCGGCAAGACGCCAGTCCGTATTGCATTTCAGCAACATCTGCCTGAAGGTGGCGCCACTAGTTCTTGCTTCTTTGCGTATGTGGATGTCCGTGTACGTCCGTCCATATCTGTTCGAAGCGATAACTTTCTAACGCTTAGTTGGATTCTTCCGAAATTCGGCATACGCATTCCTTGCAACAAGACACCAGTCCGTATTGCATTTCAGCAACATCTGCTTGAAGGTGGCGCCACTAGTTCTTGCTTCTTCGTATCCGTGAATGTCCGTGTACGTCTGTTCGAAGTGATAACTTCCTAACGCTTTGTTGGATTCTTCCGAAATTCGGAATATGCATACCTTGCGACAAGATGCCAGTCTGTATTACATCTCAGCAACATCTGCCTGAAGGTGGCGCCACTGGTTCTTACTTCTTTGTGTCCGTGGATGTTCGTGTACGTCCGTGCATGTCTGTTCGAAGCGATAACTTCCTAACGCTTTGTTGGATTCTTCGGAAATTCAGCATTCGCATTCCTTGCGACAAGAGGCCAGTCCGTATTACATTTCAGCAACATCTGCCTGAAGTTAGCGCCACTGGTTCTTGCTTCTTTGAGTCCATGGATGTTCGTGTACGTCCGTGCATGTCTGTTCGAAGCGATAACTTCCTAACGCTTTGTTGGATTCTTCCGAAATTCAGCATTCGCATTCCTTGCGACTAGAGGCCAGTCCGTATTGCATTTCAGCAACATCGGCCTGAAGGTGGCGCCACTGGGTCAAAATAGATTTTTTTCCCGTGTACATCTGTTCGAAGCGATAACTTCCTAATGCTGTGTTGGATTATTCCGAAATTCGGAATACGCATTCCTTGCAACAGGACGCTAGTCCGTATTGCATTTCAGCAACATCTGCCTGAAGGTGGCACCACTGAGTTTCTCTTCTTCTTGTCCGTTCCAGTCAAAATGGGCCTTCAATTTTGCTATATGAAATCATTCTATTCCACATCATATGATTTGCCCTAAAGCTTTTGCATGAACCATATTTTTTTTCAGAAGTATAATGTGAAATAACTGGCGGGGAAATCCCCGCAGTACTGAATCCCTGATTTTTGAATTTCGTGTCATCTTAAAATCATTTGTGTCCACACATGTATATTACTATATTAATTACAACTGTGTTCCTAATGTTTGGGTGCACACTGTGCATGATCAATTTCCTGAATTGAACGGAATTCAACCTTGCCGGTCTTCAGACTGACAGATGATGGCATGCAGTTGTCAGTGCAGTTGTTCATGTACAGGGAGCTTTCTATGAATGAGTTGCAACCCCAAAAGGCTTAAAATTTATCAGGTACAGACCCATGTTTTTACCCCTCGGCCAATTTTGGCCATGGGGTATTGTCACCATCTTGTACGTCCGTCTGTCCGTACGTCCGTTCGTGAGCGAGATAGCCGGAGAACTGTTCCGCTGATGAATTCCAAATTTGGTATGCTTATTTACCTAGTCAAGGACCAGAAGCCTATAGAATTGGGACCTGATTGGGTGGGAACCTTAGCAGCCATCTTTAATTTCATGCAAAATGGATAATGATCCATATCTCGGAAACCATTCAACTGTTCAATACGAAATTTGATATACATCATCGATACATCAAGCAACTTTCAACGAATTACCAAACAGGCTTTTCTGATTAGCTGGGAACCCTGGAGGCCATCTTTAATTCATGCGAAATCGATAATGATAGCCTACATATCTCGGTTACCATTCAATTGTTTTATATGAAGGTTGGTATATATCATTGATACGTCCAGATACTTTGAATCGGGACCTGATTGACTGAAAACCTTGGTGGCCATCTTTAATTTAGGCAAAATCATTAATGATCTCTATATCTGATTCCGTTTGAGTGCTCAGTGTAAAATTTGGTATACATCATTGATGCATCAAGAGACTTACGATGAATGACAGATCTGGTTTCTCTGATTGGGTGGAAATCTTGGTGGCCATCTTTAATTTATTCAAAATCTTTAATGATGTTTATCTCCGATACCATTCAAATGTTCTATACGAAACTTGATTTACAGCATCGATGTATGAAGAGACTTGCATTAATGAATAACCACATTAGTTTCTCTGAGTGACGGGAAGGATGGGCAACCATCTTTAATTTATGCAAAATCATTAATGATCTCTATCTCTGACACTGTTCAACTTTATGCTCAATGTAAAATTTGGTATACATTATATGCCTCATCTCGGTTACTACACAATGTGTCTAGGTTACAGTCCTATACTATACACAATTTTTTTGTAATTCAGCATCGCAGAAAACCACCATCGATTGCATTTTCATGGTAAAAGGGTTAGGAAAGAACTAAAAATACACTTCAATGCAGAGTGATTTTGATTCGCCAGAAATCGCTCAGAACGCTTCTTCGGCGATCTAGACCCCAGGAGCTTCTGGGGCCTGGGCGGCCCCTGGACCCTCGCCTAAGTGCTATGATAGTGGCCGTACCACTTTGAATTTGCTTCCGACGCCCCTGTATTAACAGACAGTGTCAACGTACTGTTCCAGCTGTCTCCCGTTCAGTGATTGGTCATTCGACCCCGCCATTTTAAACTAATACGAGCATTTTCATTGGATCACTATTAGATAAGACCCACCCCCAATCTTCATACACAACCACGCGACTGTCTCAGTTGACTGATGACATAGCGCGGCCTCGTTTTTGATTTCAAAATCTGCCGTCTAACTGGGAAAATGCTGTTGTTGCTGCATCAGCCGATCATTGGCCCCCTGTAGAAGATACTATAGGCTAATACATGTAGGCTACCATGCCATGAGATGATGCTTGGGATTGCATTTCGCTCACTTGCACCTACAGGTGGCGACAACTGGTGGCAAATTTAAAATTTGGTTTCCGGGCAACAGGTTGATGCCTTCAGCTTCTCGTCAAATTTGGTTTGCAGATAATGCCTTGAGATGTCACTTGGGGATGCTTCTCGGTGCTTCACTGCATGGAAACTATATCACTGAAGCAATCAACTTTCAGTCAATCGTTCTGAGTTGATCTTAAAACTTGGGAAGGCAGAAAGACCCTTCCACATCCAACGCCTATGAAGCAGCAGTTGCCTCCCTCATGTATATCCCCTGAGACCAACAATGCTAAAAAATATTGCTGCCATTTCGGCGGGGGACCTAGCATCCTCTGGCTGCTTGTTTGGATTGATTGTGGTTTACTGGGTTAATAAATCTTGGGACCTGGGCTGATGGGCTGATGAGCCCCATAAATGACACATATGACATCAATGATTAAGAATACTGTCGGTATTGCATTCCAGCAACATTTGCCTGTAGGTTGCGAGACACTGAGTTTCGCGGAGATCATCTCCCAAATCGTTAGGACTGTACATGTACCATGATATTTAAAATGGTTCTTGCTTCTTTGTGTCCGTGGATGTCCGTGTGTCCGTCCATGTCTGTTCGAAGCGATAACTTCCTAACGCTTTGTTGGATTCTTCCGAAATTCGGAATATGCATTCCTTGCGACAAGACACCATTCAGTGTTGCATTTCAGCAGCATCTGCCTGAAGGTGGCGCCACTGGGTTCCTTCTTTGTTTCTGTGGATGTCCGTGTGTCCGTCCATGTCTGTTCGAAGCGATAACTCCCTAATTCTTCGTCGGATTGTTCTGAAATTCGGCATATGCATTCCTTGTGACAAGACGCCATTCGGTGTTACATTTCGACAACATTTGTCCCCCGCCGCAACATTGTCTCTTGCTTCTTTGTGTCCGTGGATGTCCGTGTGTCCGTCCATGTCTGTTCGAAGTGATAACTTCCTAACGCTTTGTTGGATTCTTCCGAAATTCGGAATATGCATTCCTTGCGACAAGACGCCATTCAGTGTTGCATTTCAGCAACATCTGCCTGAAGGTGGCGCCACTGGGTTCCTTCTTTGTTTCTGTGGATGTCCGTGTGTCCGTCCATGTCTATTCGAAGCGATAACTCCCTAATTCTTCGTCGGATTGTTCTGAAATTCGGCATATGCATTCCTTGTGACAAGACGCCATTTGGTGTTACATTTCGACAACATTTGTCCCCCGCCGCAACATTGTCCCCCGCCGCAACGCGGCCGGGGACTTTAAAATGGTTCTTGCTTCTTTGTGTCCGTGGATGTCCGTGTGTCCGTCCATGTCTGTTCGAAGCCATAACTTCCTAACGCTTTGTTGGATTCTTCCGAAATTCGGAATATGAATTCCTTGCGACAAGACGCCATTCAGTGTTGCATTTCAGCAACATCTGCCTGAAGGTGGCGCCACTGGGTTCCTTCTTTGTTTCTGTGGATGTCCGTGTGTCCGTCCATGTCTGTTCGAAGCGATAACTCCCTAATTCTTCGTCAGATTGTTCTGAAATTCGGCATATGCATTCCTTGTGACAAGACGCCATTCGCAGTGCTCCAGATAATTTTTTTTTATGAGGAGTACTATACTCCTCCAAATTTGTTCGAAGGGGTATCGCTTGTCATACCAGGAGTATTGTTTCTTGCCCAGGCCTGTGCTGTAATATTTTCTATGGAAACCTATTATGGATTACCTAAAATCTCCTAGGGTAACCTGAAATAGGTCCCCTAATGGGAAAATTAGGGTAACCTATGTTCACCTAGGATAACCTGTTTGATTGACGGCATCTAATTAACGTATTCCTTTGAAAACATTTAAATAAATGTCATTATTTTATCATAAAAATCATGTCTTTACTACTTTATTTTTATTTCCAATCCCATGTATAAGAACTGTGTATTCAGATTTGTATTAAGAGGTGAACTGCGGTCAAATAGCCTACCAAGTCTACTGAATTTCACCAGAATATAAATTTCCATCTGTTATTTATCTGTATTTCATCATTGAAAACTGCTGAAATGACGAGATTACATATGGATAACTTCTTGAAAAATGAGAAACCTGCTTGAATTCTGCAGATTTCTCATCCATTGATCATGATAGATTTAGATTTAAAATATCACGAATTATCAAAAGTTTTTCGGAATTATTAACTTTTAGTTGCATAACAACGACAACGTGCGCGAATACCTTGTTTACATCACTTGTCCACCAAACAATCGGTCAATGCGTGGTTGACGAACATCTTCTGAAACACTTATTTATCATGGGTCTTTTGTGCCCTCAAAATCTCTTAAATTCTTTCGTCTTTGGTGATTTTAAAAATTACTTTCTGTTTCGTTCTTTTGGATTATGGTACTGTCAAAGTTGCTCCACGTGCTCAACGTATGTTGTTCGTTTGAGAGGTACGAGTTTACTCGCGCCGCACATGCGATACAATCACAAATTCTATTGGTCAATTCAGTTAAAAGCGTCCTCCGATTGGATTCACTATTGCCGAAGTTGAAAATGTACTCGTCATGTTACAACAACAACATGCGGTTACGACACGGTATGTGTCACGGTATCTTTACGCATTGATTTTGGCGATAAGGCGTATCAGCTATTTATCGGGCGTATTTTTTACGCCTAGATTTCAGCATGCATGCGTTTTTGAACTTTTTGTAAGCGTAAATTACGCCAATACGCCCCTTATCTGGAGCACTGCATTCGGTGTTATATTTCGACAACATCTGCCTGAAGGTGGCGCCATTGGCTTGCTTCTTTGTGTCTGTGGATGTCCGTGTATGTCCGTGCATGTGTGTTTGAGGCGATAACTCCCTAATTCTTCGTTGGATTGTTCTGGAATTCGGCAAATGCATTCCTTGTGACAAGATGCCATTCGGTGTTGCATTTCGACAACATCTGCCAGAAGGTGGCACCACTGGGTTGCTTCTTTGTGTCTGTTGATGTCTGTTCGAATTTTTCACAATCGATAACTTCCTAACACTTAGTTGCATCATTCCGATTACAAGGCCTGACACATATGACATCAATGATTAAGAATACTGCCATCCTTGCAACAAGACGTCAGTCGGTATTGTATTCCAGCAACATTTGCCTGTAGGTGGCGAGACACTGAGTTTCGCGGAGATCATCTCCCAAATCGTTAGGACTGTACATGTACCATGATACAGGACCAGAAGGACAAAAATTGCACCAGGTTCCTTAGGGATCGTTTCCATTAATCGTTTTTTCTTCAGTCGCGATTTTTCTTCCATTTTCTCGATTGAAAAACGATCAATCGCGAATCAGTCGCGAGGATATCGAGAAAAAAAATGAGAAAAAACGATTGAACCTTTTCTGGAAAAAACCATTCTCTCGTGATATCGTTTTTGAATCGTTTACCCATGCGCGATCCGTTCTTGATCGCGAATCTTCAATCGCGAGAGAATCGTTTTTCTCAAGGCGCGAGAGAATCGTGAGGCGGAGTGATATTTGACACATAGGCCGTGTTGCCGTCGTACGCCGCTCTATCCGCGAACTGGGAACTACATGTAATGTTGATTGCGGATTTGTCGATGGAAAAACCTATATTACTATACTATATAAATGCGTAAGATAACTGAATAATATATATGATTCACGATCTATAGTCTCCTACAAGCTGAAGTAGGGCGTATGCTGGAAATATCTTTTCATATTCCTGTACCATGCTTCCTGTGACGTTCGCGCTCAGATTTACTCTGGCGAAGCGTAAATGACAAAATTACATGTTTATTCAATAATCGTGTCAGTCGACAATGTATTAATGATACAGGATGATAGTCACAATATCTTGTTTTGTAAATACCGGGTACAGGTCATAAGTGGATTTGAGTTCGTTGATTGCATTATCAGAATGATTACGGCACAGGCTTGATAGAGGTGTGAATGGGCGCATGGCGATAACCCAGAACAGCTTCGCCCTCCAGCCGAGAATTTCAGGGAGGGTGTCATAATTCCGAACGCCGAACTCGTTCGCACCGATACGCTAATCCGTTCAAGCGGTAACGACTAAATCAAGAACATGCGTTCATGTGTACACGAGGAAGCGTTTCGTCCGTAACGCCCGTTCGTTACTGTGTGAACACCCGTTCAAGAAATTTTATGAGCGAACGACTGTTCCAAATGCAAGAATTAGTTCCCGAAGGCGTTCCCGAATGATTAATCTTCTATGTACACATAATTCAAGTATTCATTGAGAGGCTCGAGTTGACCTTCGTTTTGTAATTTGTTTATTTAAACGTATTACCACGTTCATAGGAAACAGCAAAAGACTGCGACGGATGTCCAATAAAATCCAACCGTAACAAATATAACGGGCGAATTTGTTTTTCCATAAATGAATCTGAAAATTTGCCCCAAAATATGGTTGCGGTCTCGGAATGATACAATTTTTCTCCCGGCAAAACTCGCAGGTGACGGTTAAATTATGTACGGTAATTTCCCTATTAATTCACCTTCCAAATTTAATTCGAAAACGGCCGATTTTTCCGCTGTGGTGATTTTGTCCATCCTAATAAAACGAACACGGGAGCATTTTCAATATCCGTGAAACAATAAATTCGAACACTCCCGTTTTCGCCACGGAGTTCGTGCCGATGAAAGTAAAGTGAATATGTTACTAGAATCTCGTATAGTATATCGGCGTATGCTATTATTTGTAAGCGCAAATGAAACAACAGGGAATGGTACAATATAATCAGACTGAATTACTATTACTTACAGTCTATAAGGAAAACATTTTATTCAATTAACTCCGCAGTCCTGTAATTTTATCCTAACTTGATCGCGTTTCGCCGCAGTCGGGAAAAATATATATACGGTAGTCCCTCGCACGTGGTCGAGTGTCTGCACACGGCCCGCTATTGAATCATTCTTCAGTTTCCAGGGTTCGTATATCAAATATCTTTCTTTAAACCAGCATTCCTTTATTTGAAAAACACACATTATTTTAAGTAACAAATTTGAGAGATCTTCAACGTTAATATATTTGTTCGTCGTATATGCTAAACCCCTCGCTGTCCCCCATTTACCTGCCCGATCTGCCCTGTATTATTCGTATGGGAGGCACTTGGGCCGTGTTCAAAGGAGGCACTGGAAGGGAGCAGAGTTCAAACTTTGTCGGGTGACGTTCCCGCGGAGATATCAAGTTGTAACGTGTGTGCTGGTGAATTTGCATCAGATTTCTTCACAGCAACTGAATTCTTCGTTTGGGGAAAGCAAGATGCGATTTAACCTTTCGGTATATGCTGTATGCTATTCGTTATATTTTCAGGTGAAGTGGACAATCAAACGACCATTATTTGACGTCAAAAATGAGCCATCACGAAAAGCCTTTTGGAAGGATGTACATTTAACGTTGATTTTACTTTAGTATTTTGATCAATAAAAATTTCTAAAAATCTGGACTACAATTCTCGAGCATCTCTTGTTTGTGCATGACAACGTATCGACAAGCCTGGAAGATGACAAACAATGGTGAAAGGGTTTCCTTTTTTCTTTCATAACATCCATTCCCCCCGTGTTTTTATCCACACGACAAGGTGAGGTATTTACGCAGACCCTATGTGGTAAGTATATTTGACCGTAAACAAACCTACAGAATTACGGTGATCGATCTGACTCGTCCTGCATTCTTCATCAGGTTCTCTGATTTTTCTCCCTTCTAATAATACTCAACATACAATACAATATCTAATAGCATGTTCGTGAAAGAGGCCGTATTTTTATTATCATTATTAAGGTTCATTGTATAGGAAACAAACTTGAAACGATGTGTTCACCTCGCACGACATAATAGTATACCCCCTCAGTGCCCCTCAATTTCCTACTGAAACGCCAAGCCTCCACATGAATGGCAATTGCTGCAGGTCTCCTTTGATATTTAAATTGTCAATGGCTACATTGTTTTGAGTACCGGGATAGTTTGCTAATGAAGTGTTAGTTTATTTTTAGCCTGTCCAGCTATTTCCCCATTCAGCACAGCTTGTCCTCCAGAGAAAACCACATAAAATGGAAGAATCCAAAGTCAGGATATAGGGTGAAGTTTCCAGTGGAGAGAATCTGAACAGCATGAAATATATAGTGAAATAGGAGAGTCCACGTGCAGCATGCAAGTTTCACCCAGACTGAAAATGACACTTACTCATATGCAAATGAGATCGTGTGTAATAACATTTAATTGACTGCCTGGGGAATACCTTGTCCCTTCGGAAGCCCAAATTCAGCTCTGGGCGAGGATGCGCGATTCACCAGCAAGAGGAACTTGAAAGGGGTTTCAAATTAACGCTGCAGTATTATGGGTTTGTGTGTTAATGAGTGGCCCTTGTTCGTCCTGTAAATTTCACAATACCTCATTCAAACTTGTTATATCTTGGCTTTGATTGCATCTATCGTTTAATGAAACATAGACAGGAAATCACACAGTTGACAAATGTCAGTTTTCCCACCAGGGGACACAAACAAATTTTGCGATGTGAAGCGCCGACAACAATCATCTCTGCATGTGCTCTGTTTTGTTCAAATATAGTTATCATAAAGACTTACCCTTTCCGGTTTTGTTAAATATTTTATTGTGAATGAAAATATTTCTTACGAATACCCACGAACTTACCAAAATTCCAGCAATCAAAAATTCTTTGGAATTACACTGCGCTTTTTTACACGTCCTCTGACAATGTGTCCATCGCAAATTAACATATCCCTCGAATCTTAGGATGATGGGTGTCCCGTTCTCACTCAGTTTCCATCGTGAACGTTGCAGGGTTATTTTGTTCTCACTCATTTTCCATCATGGGAGTTATTTGTTTGTATCCATTTTAATTTCACCCAATTGCATTATGGGACCTGATGTTTATAAAACCACTTCTGATAGGACATGTAGAAAGTCACGCGTAGACACCCTTCCTTCTTCCGACGGAGAAAACAGGAGCGCATGCATGGTAAATGAAAAAAATAAATTTGGGAGTTCGTTCATTTGTGATAAAATTGAACTATAATATGTATGAAGCCTATACATTCTTTTTTTGTCCAGTCTGTCTGTTTTTCAGATATGGCATGCATGAGATGAAGAAACGGCATCTGAAGCAAGCGATATTTTGCGCCCATCTCCGGTATTTAACTATCATTATTGCATTTTGATCTTTCGCCATACCAGTATACTTTTAATTGTTCATTACATGCATGTGCATTAAATTTAACTTTTTGTTTTCAATCTTTTTATTGTTTTTTTTTTCTCCAACTCTGATGCAACCACAATATGCATTAACGGAGTACATTATTTCTTGTTCAGTCTGACTGTTTTTCAGATCTGTCGTGAATGAGATGAAGAACAGCATCTGAAGTCCGTGATATTTTGCGCCCATCTCTGGTATTTATCCATCAATCTATTGCATTCTGATATTTTCCCTATACCAATATACTTTTAATTGTTTATTACATACATGTACTTAAATTGAACTTGTCAACCTTTTCATTCTTTTTCCCTCAACTCGGATGGAACCACAGTATATCCATTAGGACTTGTAGGTCTCCTGCGATTTAAAAAAAAAAAGAAAGAATTTGTGTACACATCACTTTTCCCGATCAAGTTTAGCCTTTCATGGGTCACCAATGCTTCAAATATTCGTTAATAGTCACAATCAGAAGCAAATTACCAAGGAGGCGTTTTGGCAGACAACTGCAAGAAAATGTGGCGAAGGCAGAATTCACATTAAAGAATCCACGATATCCTCTATGGAGCCGACAGCCTGGACGTCAATGGAGCGGCGACTCTGTCATTCAACAAAGCTTTAGCCCCGTCAGCCTGTTCCCTTCCTCTGTCTACTGCATTTTGTTCGAATCATCAATGGCATTAATTAAATGTGAGCTAACTGTTCTTGCATTCTCTTCAGCCACACGCCTCTCAATTGTTTTCTCTTTATTTCTAACAGGTACAATGATGTCAGGGTGGAGTGACAATGAAATATCTGTCCAACATTTCGGCCATGGTATTGATGCGATCACATGCATTTCTGGACTTCATGTATCATCAGATGATCTTTGAATATGTTCTCTTAACTGAGAAGGTCATAATTCCTTTCATTGAGAATTAGCTACCCTGATACAATCTTCGTGGCTTAGCTGGTATATTTTATAGGGGACTGTACGGGTACGATATGCAGCATATATGATGAATACGGTTCGCAACGTGGGTACAATATATTCAATATTTATATGCAAGCGTCTAGTCCGTCATTCAATATTCAGCCATAGTAAACCATTGAAGTATTTCCGCGTCCATGATCCAAATTCATATAATTGCATTAGCATCAAATTAAAGGGATAAATAATAGTATACATGAAACTAGCCGTCAACAGTTCTCAATGATGCCGACAGGACATCATGATGTTCTAAAAAATATCAAATCTGTATGGCTTTAAATTCTCAATTCATATGATTTTCATATGGATTCCCTGTTTCAATATCGGTAAATCTCGCAGTTGATTATAGGGACACAGATATTGTTCAAATGTTGAGTATTTCATCCTAAGGGATTAATAAGCCAAATGTGGGCGCTTTTAGGCAGATGAGCCTGCTTATGCACGAGAACTGCATGGTTTACGGGCGAATTTTTGTTACCTGCGCGAAATCTGATTTCACTGTTATGGGAAGGTAGGCCTAGGTCATTTCACTGCACAAATTAAGAGTCGATCAGTAGTCACCCTTGAAGAACTCCAACGTACGCATTTGAAATATCGGAATAATGTTCACCAAAATCCAGACATAGTGACAAGAATGTCAGTCTATTGCTCTCTCTATTGGACACGTGCTTTAGTTTCTTGTTTTACAGAATTTGCAGTATCAGCAAGTCAGATATTTCTATCGTCACACACTTGATTCAATGAAATGATTTCTCAATGGAATTGGTCGTGAAATAAAACCTGGTGGCCGAATAGCTTAGACTGGAGAAATCCAGCCTGATAAAATGTTATTTATTGCGGTAAGGCTCTGTAGACGGCACACAGAGCCGCATACTTCCTGTTTCTCTCTAAAATAATTAGATTGAAATTCAATCTATCAGACTGAAATTAGTGACCAATCTTTTATCGAATTGAAAATATTCAATCTAATAGATGGAAAACTATAAAATGAATCTGTTATAGACAGAAAATTTAATCTACTAGATTAAAATTTTCAATCTAATAGATGGAATATTCAATCGAATAGATTGGGCACTAATTCCAATCGGATATAATTTTCAACCTAATTAATTTAGAGAGTTGGAAATATAAATCCCGGAGTTGGTTACTCCGCTTCAACTCCGTTTACATTCAGATGTGGCTTTTAATAAACGTCAAATTTATGTGGAAGACAGAAGTTCACAACACGAAAGGAAAAAGGGCTACGAGACACATTTGGGATGAAGATCAGAATGTTTTTTGCTAAATTAGTTTTAACCCCAAAACTTCAGATGACTTATAGCTCATATATTGTTAGAAATATATCAGTGAAAGAGACCAGTCTTGGTTTTTGTAGGCAACAAGGTACGTCGTGTATTATCATGTAAATCGGACCCACAATTTTTCTATAAATACAAATCCGTGCATAAATATACATGCCTTTAACATTGAAGATATGATGTCGAGATGTCGGGTCCGGAGTACGATTTGTTAAACTATAACTTTTTTTTTCTTCTTTTTTTTTTGATAGGCATTTAGAAGTTGGCGTATATAACAAACAATTCTAACTTCTTTATTGCTGTGGAGCTGACGTTCGTTGGAGATACTTCCAACTTTTTCAAAGCTATAATGTACTATAACTCTTTCAGAACTATGAAATAACTGTTTTATCTCCTCCTACATCTTAGTAATATTACTGATGCTCGAGTAACAACAGAATGAAGTGAAAAAATAAATATTTGTATGGCGGACAATCAAGATCCATGACACGACGTTTTACACTCTCGTGGAATCAGACTATATATTTCCTCCAGTCACGACGTACCGTGAACGCTTGCAGACAATACCAACTCGTAATATGTGAATTGTCTTATTGGTGACTCTTGACGTCAAATTTATCTCTGTATTTCTCTCCCCCTTCTCTCTCATAATATACTACAATAGTCTAGTCCGGCATTCAATGTTCAGCCGTCGTCCATGAAAGAATTTCCGAGTTCATAATCCAAAAATCTAATTCATATAACAGCATTAGCACCATATTCAAATAACTTTTTGAACTCGTTCAGAAAACTTGTGATATGTCCGATATCTGGAATGAGGTTCTATATTCAATGACCAGCTGCTTTTGTTTTCCCCTTAGTACAACTGGATGAGCATAATGATTGACGATTGACCCATCACTGACGATATATTTTATGGATGAAAGAGCAGACGCATATTTTATTGTTTTAAAATTATATTTCTCATTTGACTGTCGAGTTTTTGGGGTCAGGGTCGTGGGGTTTGAGTACTGGCCGACGGGCGATATGATGGAGCCAAGGCTCCGTGGGCTGACGGAGGCCAATCTCCACAGATTTACGAACTCACGTCTCCGTGGACTGATGTAATTAAGATTGTTGTTGATTTACTCTCAATATCCATTGCTGTCTTCGTATGGTACCGTGCCCGGTATGACAGAAAGAATCCAGTCTCGTCACCTGTTCCTGCTTGACCACCCACGATGATTTATTTATTACTT